>OOFE01013173.1:0-22106 GCA_900323365.1 Monocentris japonica
AGAATGAAAGAAATCTCTAATTTGAGTCTGCTGTTTAATATTGCAAAGGAAACGTCTACCAAAGGCTTTCACGGCACTAATGCCTGGATGGTAAATGACTGGCATCAAATATTTCATATTTAGGGCTCCTACAATCCTCTCTAAAGCTCCCCAAGGTTTTGTCATTAAATTGTTGAATGAATTTACTGGCACATGTACAGCTGAAGTTTACATTATCCCTTCTCCTATTTGCTTTACCTTCCCAAGCAGCACACTGCTGCACTACAGTGACAGATGCTTGAGAGGAGGGAAACCACATTGCCCGGGTACTTTCAATTCAAAACCTCAATTCCAGAGCACTTATCTGGCGTTACGGAGATCAGATACATTTAGTTTAATGTGAAAGTGGGAAATGTTGCAGAAACACTCAGGCTCGATAAGGTCGCAGGAGAGACTGATAAGCTGTTTTGCTGCAAATAGAATATCAGCCGCTAACAGATCCCGGCATTCCCCAACAAACAGGAGGCTCCGACTTCTGAATCCAAACTGAGTTAAAAGGGTTGTGGGTTTCTGGGTCTTGTTGAAGCGATATGATGGATAGTGGCAAAGGGGTCGTAGTCGCAAATCATTCAAGAGGATTCACCAAATTCACTGGTGGCTGTTTGGTTTCATCAAGTTTCACGTTTCATTTGTGCTGTTGAAAATAATGACCTTCACAAGGAGAAAAAAACTCTCATTAAGATGTGAGATGCGATCTGTTCGATTCGATACTCCTGCCATCAAACAGCCTGACCTTCAAATACATAATCCCTAGCCCTCGCTAAAAACCACCCAGGCGGCCTTGAGAGCCTTTACAAGAGAGATGCTGCACACTTCCAATCTGGCGGCGCTGATAGCACTGTGTAATGTAGACATGAGATCGTCAAGTTCAAAATGGAATCAATTTTACTTTGAAACTGGCTGAATGAAGTTGTGTCTTGGGGGAGCAAGCTGAGATAGCTTTTCAGGTCTCCACGGATAGTGTGATTATAAGCTGTGTGACCCTGGGAGCTAATACCAGTAATAGCCTGCTGCTACGCCATGTTGCTCCTTTTCTCGCCACCCCTCAAGTGTGTCTTAAGTGTTTTTATCTCCACCCTAACTCTGCGGCGCTCAGCTCCCCCTTTCAGATGCAACAAACCTTACAGAAGATGGGATCTGAACCATAATTCCACCACTCCTGCAGTCACACACTGCTGAACCTCTCCAAACAGCCGGGGTACACCAGGGCCTCTTTCTGGAGATATAAAGGACTGAAGATGTAAGGTATGAGGTGATAGACTCGTCACTGAGTGATACGATTACAGGGAGCGTGGCTAATACATCAGACAGTTAGAATAATACAATGTAAAAATATACAATAAATAATAAAATCAGAAACAGAAAGACTGCACAGCTGCAATTTTAGTCTTTGTTTTTCTACACTAAACCACTGTGAAACATCCCTCTTGTCAATCTGAGAAGATTCACTGATTTGTTAATCCATTGGAGAATTGAGGTCCATCATTGGAGAGTCTGTTAGTTGATAATGTATAAATGTATAAGAACCAGAACTAAATACCACAAACTCTAGTAGCATTTTCTTCCACTGAGTAAGATTATTTCATTTGCAGATTTCTTTGCTTTACAGGGCAAGAACTGTTGAGCTTGGTAGTGGAAACAAACAGGATGCATGTCCAGGGGAGATGTTGCTGGCAAAGAGAAAGCCTCAGGCCACGTCCACACTAAGCCGGGTAAATATGAAAAAGCATACTTATCTCCCGTCCACACTATGGCGGAAGTGATGTTTCACTGACATATCACAGACGTTTCACTTCTTTACTGTCACTTGATCCAGCCATGAGCGAGGCCGGGCGGCAAGTGACTAAAGCAATGAAACGCCAGTGAAAAGTCATCGTTTTCTCCATCCGCACTTCAACGGGGGGCCGGCGTTTTCAAATTTATCCACTTGGGAGAGCCTTTTCGAAAAGCTCTGTTTTGGGGGGGTGGAAACGCCGCCGTAGTGTGGACGGGAGTGGTCTGCACATGCCCATGGAAGGAAGTATGTGTTTTTGGTGGTCTAGTGTGGACGGCGAGCTTTGTCGAAAATGCTAGACACAGAAACGCCATTTTCAAATTTAAACAGCTTAGTGTGGACAGAGTCTCAGTGTAGGTGTTAATACCTCACCTCTTTATACTTCAACTCAGTTTTTTCAAGATGCCAACTAATCATTCTCATACTGGATGTTATGTAATAACTTTTATCAGTAATGGAATTCTAACAATGCTGTGCAGCATCTTGAGACTGGACACATTAACCTTCAGAAATTACAGGAATGATAAATAATGCACAAGCAGAGATGCATTAGGCGTTCCCCTTGACTTTCTTGAATCTAATTTGATTCAGTGAACCACTGTGCTGATCATATCGCAACATTTCTTCATCTCTCTCTGCTCACAGTGTAATAACTCCATAAGGTGATTCATTACAACGTATTACAGCCACCTTGGGCTTTTTATCTCTCCTGAACAAATCCGCCCTAAAACACTTTAACACCGTTTAAAACAGCTATTGGTGATGTTTGATCACTGGCCAATCGTAGACGACGTCACGTCACGTTGAGATATCTCCAGTTTGATATCAGAAAATGTTTCATGGATCTAAAACATCAACGGTAACCGTCAGGTTTTGGTGTCAGCCAATCAGAATCAAGAAACTTTGTAATGTACAATTTACACTAAGACATGCAGTATAAGTGTATTATTTATCATTACCTGCAATCTGTCAAAATGTAGTATAATTATTTTCAATAGATTTCAAGACTAGGATGAACAAATGATGCAGATCTCATTTGTTCAGTTTGTCCCTGTACAGACGAGCCCTACTGCTGAACGTATAGTTACAAGTCCTTTCAGTCTCAGATTGAGTCTTAAAGTCTTGTTTTCCTTAAATCAAGTGAAAAGATCTGCCAGAGGAGTGAGATGACTTCACTAGTTTCCAACGTAGCTTTAAATGTTTTGAGAAAAAGTGATAATATCAAGATGATGTCACTTGATTCATTCAGGAACATTCCTGAAACAAGTTGATTTGCATTGGGAACAATGCATTGGCAGAAATCAGACTTTTAGACTCAAGACGAGACGAAATGACTTGTTAAGATGGATATTTTGGACGTGTAGCTCCGCAGAACTCCCTGAATCGCCTCAAGTCTGAGATGCTCTTGAGCTTTTAAACACTAAATGAAATGGTAGAATGTAAAAACATTTCTCTCACCCTTCACAGATATGGAAATATAAGATATTATTTGGCATGTTAACTCATAAGAGAAACAGCTCAGGTCAAAGTTCAGACTGAGCCAGTGTCTTAACACACACACACACACACACACACTGAAAAGACTTCCCGGCCGCTGGTCTCACATCAGATGATTCACGCTTCACTGCTGTTTCCAGAGGGCTTTTACTTCATTGAACTGTGAGTCTTTATTCATTATTTTCTATGCAGGCAGTTGAAAACATGAACAGATCAAAATGTAGTTTACACTCATTTCTGGTCAGTAAACATCATAACCAACATTTGGATAATATCACACACACACACACAAACAAAACAAGTACTAATGTAGCAAGAGCAATTCTGAAGCATATCAGAACGCAACCACAGGACCAAAGAAGAGGAATAATACAATTTCACTTTGCTATTCAACTCACCAGATGAAAGTCTTGGAGTGGGAGTGACATAATTCAAAGGCGAACAGATAAACAGAGCTGGAACATTCAAAGCCATGCAGTCAAATGGAATTATGGGTAATAACAGATATCAGTAATGCGTGCCTCCAGTGAAGCCTTTACACTGACCTTTCAATTAATACACCATAGCAGCCAGTGAAAATGCGTTTATCGCTATGTCACCCCTGTGCCAAATCCTGAGTCAAAGTGAAAGACGGAAAAGGGAAGCCCATTCATCTTCGAACCATGAAAGGTTGCCTGGGTAATATGTGTACAGCCTTGACTTGAGAGCCAGATGAAACAAGCATTGCAGCGTGTCCAAAAAGCACTCAGTGCACCTTAAGGGAATGTGAGGTGCTGGGAAAAGATATGGAAGCTGCAAATTACAGGCCACAGTAACAGGAAAGAGGGAGAAATGGCTATGTCACATCAAAACTCTACTGGGGAAAAGGTTGTACCAGCTACATTATCAATAGAAGGTCATAAACTGCTGATTTATGGTCCATTGCCATGACAATGCCAAGATAGAGATGATTGTAAAAAATTATGTGATGATTCCTGTTCATGATGTGCAAATGCCTGTACAGGAATTGGAATTAGTTTCATTAAGCTGTAGACAATGTTGGGACATCCAGCAGTTGATGTCTGCAAGGCACTTCACAAAAATTGTGTGACTATTAGTGTCATTTGGATTTATAGAAAGATAGAGCTGTGTGTCATCGGCATAACAGTGGATATTTGTGTTATGCTTGTGAATAATATGCCCGAGTGGAAGCATGTATATTGAGAATAAGTGACTTGCAGCCTTCCATTTACGTTTGGCTTTTTTGCTCTCTCGCTTTATGGTCTGAGCTTAGCAATGACAGAGGATTAATTCTTGATTTCTTGATTTTTTTTTGATTTTTTAGCTGCAGTGTGAAGAATATTCAGAAAACTGTTGTTAAAATCGTCAACAAAGTCCTCTGTATTTAGCAGTGACGTGAGTTGGGAGTAGTAGAAATACTTCTGAGAATTTGAGAGTGGACAGTTTGGTGTTAGGAGCTAAAGTTAAAAACATGAACATCAGCACTGATTGTTTATCTCAGATTGGCTGCTTCTTCAATGCCTGTGGCGGCTGTATGCCGGTTACCTCAGCCTCAGGATAGATGCTACGATTCAAGTGTTGGGACTTGGTAAACATTTCCTTGAAATACTCCTGGAATATAATGGTTCTGTGTAATGAAGCTTCAGTAGCAATACGAATAGTTTTGTTCCATTTGAAAAGAAACTGACACCTACTCTTGCCAAATGATTGATAGATAATGATTACTAGCAAAAATGAAAACAAATTAGAGTACTTTTCAAAGTGTAGTCGATATCTTAAGACCTTGGCTGACAAAATGGTAACATATATACAGATATAGTGTAATAAAATCTTTCAATTCAACCTAATAACTCATACGCATGGGCTGAAGTAGAGCATGTTATTCTGTTTCGGACTCCCAGTCTGCTTGAACATCTGTCTGAGCAGCAGCAGGAACATTCTCTGTAAAGACAAAACCAGTCTGTCCTGAAAAGGGAATGCCACTGTTTTTCAGGAACGGTATATGTAGCGGTCAGAGAGACCATCTTGTCCTGGATCCACCATGTGCCCCCCTCCATGTTTAACATAATTTTCCTTCCTTTTTATCAGAGGAAGATGAGCTCAGCGGTGATTCCTGTCTTTAACAGCTGCTCATTTTGTAATGTTTCCAGAGGGTCATGTTTCCCTATTTTAAAGCAGTAGGTGCTCTGCAGCAACACATCTATTACTTCCTATTATACTCTTGAAGTCTGGACTTCAAATGAACACTGCTCCATTTTTGATCCACATGCTGTTGTATCTGAGGTCAGGGCACCATGGGGCAGGTTAGTCCTTTCAGGCAGTAGAGTGTGTGATGAAATACGCTGCAATTGCTCATTTCAGTGTCTGGTACAATACTATGGAAGCCCATAGGGGACTTTATTAAAATGAAAATGTAATTCCACAATAGCATTATCATTTTACACATCTGTATATGTTATTTGAGTAAAAATGACAATGAAAAAGTAATAATCCAATTTGTATTTTCATCTCCACATACTGGTATGGGTTCTGTGACCATATTAAAATGAAAATGGAAAAGCTTTTTGACATTTCATTTTCAAAGTCGTCCCCCTGTACAGTGGACAATATTCAAATGTTAATTCAAATTTGAAAATTAAAATGCAATATAAACAATGGAACCTGATTTTCTCTTTACCAAGCAATATTTAAGTCACAATTAAAATTCAAATGCAATTTTCTAACAATTTGAAATTAAAAATGAAAACGGTATTTGATATTTCATTTTCAAAGACTTAACCTTCTCTACTGTGGACAATATTCCAAAGCAACAAGCGAAACAGCGCCCCCAGTCTGTTGCATTTACAGTTACATCTCACCATGCTCCTTTGGTGTCACAATGAAAATGCAATCTGTCAGTCCTCTCATCAAGGCGGGTCTTCAGTTAGGACATCAATCATTCTCTGTAGGCGGGACACCATAGCCTACCTACCGGAACCTGACTTTCGCTGTCGAAGTCTGTCATAGGAGTGCCATAAAAAAGAATAATAATAACCAGACTAATCTCACTCAGCTGTAGCTTGTAAACACACCATGCGCCTTTTTTCCTCATCCATTATTCAACCAAAGCTACATAACTTAGCACTGACAGCAATATACACCCACAGGATTCCCTGCACTGTGTATGAGTCAAAATTTGTATACATCCATCCATGGCATACTGGCCTTCATGACAGCATCCCTAAAAGATACATGCTGAATTGATTTGTTTCCAACATTCATCTAAAGCTAATAGCTAGTAGCGGAGGGTCAGTAGTGGGGCAGCAGGTTGGCCTAGCGGTTAGAGAGTCCAACCCAACACTGGAGGGTTGTTGGCTTGATCGGCACCACCAGGAGGGTGTTTTCCAGCAGGAAAAATGGCTAGTATCACAACTACGGTGCCCACCAACACTGCCCAAGTGTCCTTGAGCAAGGCACTGAACCCCCAAAAAAACTGCTCCAAGTGCGCTGTTCAGTAGCTGCGCCTGCGCTCTGTCCTCTGACCTGTATTGCGTGTGTGGGGGTGATACGTTTGTGTATCTAGTAAGGGCTGTGTGAAAAAAGAATTTCTCCTCTGGGAATCATTTAGTGAAGCAGCAAGGAAGGGGAGTCTTGGATCAACCATGTTTGCCAAGCGTCAAGAGATTGCATTTTTTCTCACCGAGCTAAGGGGAAACACGACTACTTTCCCTCCCTAGTGTCACATTTCCCTTGTAATGCTGCAGAAGATATGCCACTCAAATGCACAAATGGCTTATCAGACAGCTGGCAGTGAAAGGGTTACAAATAAAAGTGAGTAATGGCTGTGTTCCTATAGTTTCTCTGTTTACCTGTCACTCAAAAGGTTAAATATTGGATGAATGGAACCTCCATGCACTGAATCGAATAACCCTGAGAAGGATATACCAAAAGGCAGGAAATGTATTTCTATGTGAACCAAAGGGGGCTTACACAGAGATTTATAGCTGTGCAGTATGTGTGTGAGTTGTGTTTGTACCGCCTATAGGTGCAGATGATCAGACCCAGACCGGCACAGTCCTCTCTAGCCTGGGAGTTAGTTTGTATGAGAGAGAACCTGATCTCTTGCCATAAAAAAATCCAGTTACACCAAAGGGGGAGCTAAAGGAAAGTGTAGGCAAGCGGGCAGCAGTGACATAATGCCCTTTGTGTAGAGCCTGCACACTGCACTCATTACCACTACTGCTCCCAAACCTGTTTTTCCTTCAGACATATTAGCTGTCAAGTATATCCAAGCACTTGTGGTATTGGCAGACCAACCTGAGACAGTGAGAAACCACACCTTGGTGACCTGTATTTTAGCTGAATGGGGCAGGGGGGCAGAATTCAGGGAGGAAGGGATAGAGGAAGGAAGAAAGGAGGGACGTTTCTTTTTCTTTAGATATTATGAGAGGGGGGAAGATGAGCTGCTTTGGACTATTGGCTCTGGAGAAATAGAGAGCAACATTTTCTTCTTGCAACGTTACACAATTCTTTCCTATAAATGAACAAGACTAAGTGACCATAGTGATAGCTGGGCCGTTCTGGCATATGAGCCAGGCCTCCGGGCCTAAAAATGTGTAACATCAGGGCAATGTTAATATAAAAACATTTTTATGCAGGGTTCCTACGTTCCATGTTAAATTATGTCCTTTCCAAGACTATTCCATGACATACAGCACAATTTTCATGACCGATATTTGTCAGAGTCCACGTTGAATTGTACTTGTACTTGTTATGTTGAATATCTGATCTGAATGCCTCAGGTCTCATTTCTGGCTACAGCTATCACTTAAGACCAATACTATCAGGAAATTTCTGATTTGGGTTTTTATTTCTCAAAGTTAACTGGATCAACAAGCAGCAAGCTCAACATTCAACATTCCACTGGCTGGACAAAAGATAATCAACAAATTTCCACGAAATTTCGTAAACTATGTGAACATTTTACATAACTTTCAAGGGCTGGAAACATTTTGAATTATGTGACTTTTCCAGGTTTTGCATGACCGTAGAAACCCTGTGTGCGGTGTTGGCCCGGCCCAGAAATATGACGCCTGAGGGAAGAAAAAGGAAGAAGGGAGGAGAGTGTGTGTCTGGGGAAAAGAAGCGACCAAAAATACCTAGCAGGTGCCATGTGAGAGAATTTGAGACCCTGTCCAAAGATAAGTCCTGTCCTAGCCTTAAAGCCAATAACTACACAAGGCATATCTGCTAAAATAATTTTTTGACAATACACTATATCTCACTTGATCAATTAATTTCAATGAGCTAAACTTACTTGAATTTGATTGTAAGACAAAAACATGAGTTTGAGACTCAGGAGCAATTACAATCGATCAGTGGTTCTCAATCCTGGTCCCCAAGTACCACAGCCCTGCTGGTTTTATATCCTACCTGGTAGTTGACGGCATTCACCTTGCGTGCCAGGTGTAAATCAGTTTCTGGTTAGATGGACAGAGTGAAAAGCAGCAGGACTGTGGTATTCAGGGACCAGGATTGAGAACCAATGGATCCGATGAAACTCAAATGATTGGACCATTGCAGCAAACAGACTATACTGAGGATAATATAACAAATAGTACATAATTAAGATAAAGATACAGTGTTTGTCGTGCTAATATAGAACTATTGGCTTGGAAAAAAACACTGCATACCAATGGCAAAACCTCATCCAAGCATGGTGGAGGGAGCATCATGGTTTGGGGCTGCTTTGCTGCCTCAGGGCCTGGACGGCTTCAATGATTAAAGGAACAATGAATTCCAAATTGTATCAGGAAATTCTACAGGAGCATATCAGAGTTCACAATCTGAAGATTATCAATGAACTCAAACAGTAGTGAGGAGGAATGGTCCAAAACACCGCCTAGCATTGAGGTCTGATCAGCAACTACAGGAAACATTTGGTTGAGGGTATTGCTGCTACAGGGGGTTCCACCAGTTACTGAAGCTCATGGTTCACATACTTTTTCCAATCCAAGAAGTAGGGTATAGGAACAGAGAAAGTAGTTCACAGAGAGTGTGCAGGCATCAGCACCCATCTATCTGGCTGAGGCTGGGGCCATTGTGACAGGAAGCATTGGGTGGCAGTCAGATTGAATGAGCACTTGAAGTGCTTCTTGGGTGGATGAGTTGGAGGCTAAAGAGCTGCATCAGATCATCATTGAAATGGTGGGAGATGTTTTATAGGATGGAGCTCATCCTCCCCTCTGCCACTGCCTCCAGGGTGTCCTCCATAAACCATTCCCTTTTCTTTTTCTTTTCTGACATCATAACTCCTACTTTCTATGCTTTTCATTGGGTAATCATGTCAATCAAGCTGAATTCATCTTGAACCACACACCTTAGAGCGTTATTTTGCAGGTGTATTACTTTGAAAGTGCTCTAGGCACTGGGAAAATATGGGGAACGTCTGCTAGGTGGCTTGGAGCATCTTGAAGTTGATGTCATTGGGGGGGTGGGGTGGTAGCGGCTGTGGTGTGGGTCGCATTAGACAGGGAGCAGGGCAGGGAGTTGGGAGCAGGGCAGGGAGTTGGGAGCAGGGCAGGGAGTTGGGAGCAGGGCAGGGAGTTGGGGTCTAGTTGGTCCCGTTTTCAAACCTGTTGAGAAGCAGGTTTAGGTGCTCAGAGATAGTTGCCTGTGGAACCACATTTGTGCCACCAATGGCCAGGATTGAATACCACCAGAGCTTCTTCTCCCGTGTCTCCCCAATTCTACTCCCGTTTCCCCCATCTGAATAAAGAATAACAATAATTAAGGACTGCCCACTCTCCTTTAATAAAAAAAAGAAAGAGGTTTAGTTTATTTGTTTACCCCCAGGTCCCCTCAGCCTTAAGGCACCTCGAATGCCTACAGCCTGTGATCTTGCTCATCCCATTCTTCCCTGTCTCCAGCCCTGAAATGCCTCTTTTTTCTGTAGAGGAGGGATTTTATGTCCTTGATTTGCCATTGGGAAAAAGTGATCTGTTTTCGTGGGAATCATAGAGCCAAAATAATAATGCATAAATGTAATCCATAATGCAGTGAGCGTTTCTGTGCATGTTGTCGCCAAAAGTGCTACGTGACAGCTCAAAACAGTCCTGTAGAGCCTCCATAGATTTGGGAGACCACACTCTCATAGTCTTGGTGGCAAAGGGCTGTTGCAGAAAAATGGACTCGTACAGGTTGTATCAGGTTGTGGTCTGACGGTGGAGCTTAATGCACCCTTTGCATTTGTATACAACAAGTACAAGTCCTGCTTTCCCTGGTCTTGCATTTTACTTTCAGGGTGAAGCTTGTCAGGATGGAGTTGTGGTTGAAATCACCAGAGGATGTTGTGTCTGTAAGCCTGCGAGGGTGAATGTCACACACTGCGACAGCATCAGCCGAAGAATGATGTTAACAACCAGAACAATGGTGTGAAAGGTCCTGTGGCAGGTAATATGGCAACAAGCACACACTCAGCACTTCAATGTCTGGACTACAGACACTTGTTACTTGTCCCAGAATACACTTCCTGGAGTTGACCAAAAAAAGCAAGACCACCTCCTGTCCATCCACACAATATAGATGTATTCCTCCGTGGCCACGTCACTGTTGAACATATTAGGCTGCATTCCTGATATTCCGTCCACCCCCTGACCGAGCTCACCCATACTACTCACCACTAACTTTACGTTCTGTGTGATGATAGATGGAAGGCACGGTTTAAATCTCTCTCCTCTCGCTCTCACCTTCTTGCTCTCACGCCCCTCTCCCGTGCACTTTCACCTTGGGTGGTAAATACCTCGGCCCTGGGCCAGCAGCCAGCCTCGGGACAATCAGCCACTTCGAGGGTAACACAACATAGTATCCGGCAGTCCGGTGATAAAAGTCAAACAACAAGATACAGAGGAAGAAAAAGCCACAACGAGTTCAAGCACTCACTCACAAGTGCTGAAATATAAAAAAAAAAAATGTGAAAAATGTGAGAACTGATGGCCACTATCATGGTAGCATCTTTGTAAAAACTTGGAAGTGTTTCCTGCAAACTCAGGCACACAGCCACCTTGTGCTCCTCACACTGTTCACCTGACGTCTTAGGTGAGATAAGTGCTCTAATTCTTTAAATAGTGTCCCCAGGGGGTGGGTACACATCCAGTCAGTGCATAATCTACCTGAGGAAAAAGTTTCATTTCTGTCTCTATCGTCACATTATCACTCTAGCAGACAGAGATTCGATGAAGTCACTGTTTCATTGTCTTTCCATGAAAACACTGGGCTTCATCCCTCACACGTGCAAAAAACGGCAACTCAAAAACACACACAAATACACACAGACGAGTAAAAACTGTTGTCTCACTTGTCTTCTTACTGCTGTCTGACCTTAATAAGGAAAAATGAGAGACTGGGGTTGGAATGTTTAGCTCACTGGCTAAACACAAACTACTTGCTCTGCTTCTTGCTCGCGTTTCTCACTTGTCTTCTCCATTTCTTGCTGTATTCTCTTGGTGGTTCTCTCAGCCTTCACCTTTCCCGTTTTCTCCTTCCCTCCATTTCCTCCCTACCCCCACAAATTCTCAGAGTCTGCTGCACAAGGCCTTTTTTTCCAGGAGAGAATGTAGGCCATTGCTCTGACGGCAGGAAGGCAGTGAAGAGTCGAGGCAGCGCCACTTTTCTCTTCCCTGCATTCTGCTCGTTCACAGCAGCGGAAGACAGTGAGAGTGTGTGTGTGTGTGTCTCTCTCACACTGACTGAGGGTGCCAGAGTGGAGGGACAAGCCACAGCACACAGCAGTCTGTGCTGCACACACCACACCAATAGTATATCTGCTCTGCTTTGCAGAAACTGGGGCTCCTGCAGGTCCCATTGCATAATATCAAAAAACGATCCAAAACACTTTATAAAACAAACACCAAATTGAGTTTACTTAATGTTATCTAAGCCCTCTGGTTTGTAATAGCATTGATCTGCTCGGCACAAGGTAAACCAAGGCCCTAATTTGCTGGCTGGAACTGGACCAGAAACATTGGCACTACACCTTGAAAAAAAAAAAAAAAAAATCAATATATAGTTTTTGCAGAAATTTTTCATAGAAATATGTCAAAGTTTGAAGAAGTACTGCTTTGTGTAGAGCAGCTTAACAGGTAGCCAATCAACAGCCTATTTGATACAGAGCCATTGTTTTGCTTTGATTTTATTGGCTCAATGTCAAAAAGAGTGTACAGCGGTCAGTAGGGACAAAGTTTGAGAACAGGCAGTGGCCAAAGAGTCTATGTAACCGAAGCATTCAAATGTTACCACCTCAAGTAAGTGACCAGCGTGGTAGGTGACCCTTTATCCGTCACAGACAACTTCTGCCAGCGTGTGGCAGGTGTTATTTTCAGGCCTTGGTTATAATTGTCTGGCTGAAAACTTCACAAGCTGGCTGCAGGTGCCCTGGCGGTTCAAAACAAACCCTACGACAGGCTCCGATGGAAGAATGTTGTATGAGACAGTGGCAGGCAGGCTGCAGCAGTGCTGAGTGCTAAAATGGCTGTTCATTCTCCATACAGACAGAGAGCTTAGCTGGGAGGAGGAGGACTCCCACTCCCAACAATATGCCTCAAATGTTGTCCATAATTAGGTGGGCCTAACAGCCAGCACACACAGCTAACAGTGGAAATGCCTTTGCCAGTGCTTGCAAGGGAATAAATCAGAAATATAAATGAATGTCTATTCTGACAGGAAGCATTTTCCTAAGATAGTCAAGCAGCTACGATTTCCTTGCTCGGCTGCCTCCACGTCCCCCTCAGCATGTACAAACGGCCTCTATTTTAACTGGAAACGTGAGCATAACTAGAGTGTTTTGGAATGGCATAAAGAAGTGGCAAGGTTTGGAAAAGAGTCTACATCTGTTGTGGATGTCAACCTAGATTGATATCCTCAATTGGAACACAAAAGCATCACAAATAGTCATTAATATTAGTCATGGTATATGACCAATTGTTGATTTTTGTTTAAAAACAATACTCATGAGATTAGTCTACTTGTTTCAGGTTTAAATGTGATATGCTCATTGTAGTTAGGCTATTGTTTTTCCCCCAATTCTACTGAACACAAATAGTTTTTCAGCTAGTTCAAATATTTGGAACAAATAACATGGGGTCTAAACACAGAGAAGACAGGATTTTTTCTAATGGAGGTTTGATGAAGCAGTAAAGAAACAATTAAGATTATTTTCTCTCTCAAGTGTGATACTGCTGTGGAATAAATCAAGTACCTACCTACCCAATCTTCACAATGAGACAATCTTACTCAACAGCAGACAACAACCACTGGTTGGAGTGGTAGTAGAAACCCAAACTTTGAACTGAATAACTGAGGCCTGCAGTGAACTCTATAGCCTGGGCCCTTATCTAGGCTACATCTAAGTCTAAAGAGGCCCAGCTACAATGCCCTCACTCAGAACTTGACAAAGTATGCAACACAAACTGCACAAATAAACAGGTTAGCTGGTATCATCAGGTACACTTAAAATAGGAAACAAGCATTTCCTGCAGGTAAAGTGTTAGTTAAGATGGTAGTGGCTTACTAACCTAAGCAACTAAATCAATAATATGCACACTTAATGTTTTCTATCTACCATTTCCATTTAATATGCAAGGGTAAATAAACTCAATTTAATCAGTTTGCATTGCATTGGAAAGTCAAATTATATCAGCTTTCTTATAGGCTAACGAAGTGTACCAGTAAATACAGGGAGGAACACAGTGCAAAGTCACGGTTTGCAATGGCATGAGGGAAATAATGTGGTTGCTAACAGACTTACTTAAAAGGACATAGTTACCGGCCAATGGAACTAAATACCAACGTCTTAGACAAGTTATGCCGATATTATATGTCTATATTATGGGAGGGGAGATACATTCTAAATTAACATATATATTAAGGTCATTTATATGGGGAAAAAAATCCAAATTCTGCAAGCAAAATTCCACCAGCAATGGATTCAGTCCATAATCGATCCACAATATATTTGTCCAATTTCCCAACCCTCTTCTGTACCATACAAGGCTATTTATTGGTATTTGCATGTTTGGATAAGTTATTGGGTAAGTTATTTGTTTGCTAAGTTATTTGGACACAACAAAATGTTGAAGTCTTTCATGCAAGAAAATCAGAATTAACAAGGTGGCAAAGTATTATTCTAATCATATAACATTTAATTTACACGGAAGCCAGCTTTTATAAACAATTGCATTTAAGTAAATAATTCAAATGCACTACATGCATGCAAGTTCACACTACACACAACCTTTGAGTTAGATTCAACAGATGGGGGGGGGGTTTGAAGGCTGATACCAATACCAGCATTATTTCTGAATGAGGCTGCCAAAAGCTAATATTTCATGCTGATAAATATCTTAAAAACTGACCAGTTAAATGTAAAAAAAAAAAAACAACATTACAAGTGGAATTACATTTTTTGAAGGGTGGAAAACCTTCTAAAACACCACTAGGACCACAAGCCATTACAACTCTCCAATAAAATCCAGGATAATAATGATAATAAGTATATGATAACAATGTGATCGAACAAACTGCATCACATCCATATGTGTACCACAGTGACAGGATGATATCCGATATTTAATCAAAGGCCAATATCGACTCGATGTATCAGTCTCACTCTACTTTATGTCTTGTTTAGTTTTTTGTTACATATATCTGTTTTCTGTGCAGGCTATTCAAGGAAGAAGGCGTTGCATCAGAACCTGTTTTGACCACGCTGCATGGTACGTGGTCAAGATTTCCTCCAAGGTTTCACGTTGCATGAAACCTTGGAACGCGTTTGGACGCAAGATCAGGCAAAAACAACAGAATTGCAGTGACATCTTGAGGTCGTTTGGGCTGGTTTACGTGAGGACCCAAACGACCACCTTCTTCGCAGGTGACCGAGTAAAAAATATTAATAGCCAAGCAAGCACAATAATTAGCTTGAGAAGTGGGGATTGTTGAATTTCAGTAACGTTATCTAGGAAAATCATTGTTCAGGCAGGCACGTTTGGAGGCCCTCGGTGTGCCTGGATCTTCTTTGCTGCAGCGGCTGTTATACAAGGTTTTGTAAGGATGACATGTTGTCATGTAAGTTCAGGTGGCGTTTTTTCTAGATTGTCTTACCTGTTTTCTCGGGCGTTCAACTTGTAAGTAATGATTCTGCCAACGGGATCTTTAAAGCTGTAAACTGTCAAACTGGATGATACATTCCCATGCAATCGGCAGCCTAAATCGGGCGTCAAAACAAGCCAGTTAGTCAACTTAGCTAACCAGCCTGCAGCTTGCTCACGACAAGGATAGTCAAATATCTGACTTTTTTATCCGCTGATACTTTGGATTGATAATTTAGTGATCAATTACGGTGATCATCTTAAACGCCCGAATAGCTCAGGGCATGTGTAAAAATCATGCGTGAGCTGGCTAGCTAGCAATCTAACGTCAGCTTATGTTGACAAACAAGCCTGCGTGGTTAAAATCACACACGACTTGAAGCTAGCTAACGCCAGGCAGCTAGCACTGTTAGCTTAGCTAGCTAACAAGCTTATTCGAATTCGTATTTCGAAAATCCTTCTCCGCTGTCTCCGACGTAACTCCGGTCGGCAGTAGCGAATCTTAAGTAACTCCGAGAATCACTTCGGGATGTTTCCTTTTAGTCAATGACGGTGCAATCGTGTTTTCAATTTTAAATTGTCGCTTTGGTCGCTCCTCTCCGCCATTTCCAATCTTTCAACACAAACAAACAGGGCTGCTCGTGAGCACGGAGATCCGAGGCGCGTTCACGAGGAGGAGCAGCAGCAACTTGGTACACTGTACAGAATACACACAGAAACAGTGTGTGGTCGATACACAACACATGCTACACACCCCTACTTTCAGAGATGGAAATACCCCCTTTTTATTATGACCGTTCAGTGTGCTTAAGGACAATGCAAAAAATCAAAATATATCAAACATTGTTCCAGTGAATCAGACCTACTCACGCAAATTACCTGCCTATAGGCTAATACAATTGTGATGAGGAGCATTAATGTGTGCTGTTCTTAAACACTGTATACACTGTAATGTGACAACAGATGTTTGTAATACCTCACTGTGTTTGCAAACATGGGCTATATGGTGAAATCATACTCTATCTGATCATCCAATAATCAACATGCTAAAAACTGGATTGTTAGACATACTGTATGTAGCACATGAGTTTTTGGAAGCTTAACATATGCACAACAACGTGTATATAACATGTCAACAGTAGTATCTCTCTGGTCCCATGGGGCTCTCACTGAATTTTTTTTCCTTTTTAATCAGGGTACACACATAGATACTTACTTGTTTTTCAACAATTACAGAAAAGAGTGTCTCTTGAGAAATGTGAGAAATCTTTGGTCTAATAAAGTTTTTCTATCGCTAAATCCTGTAGAAAAACTTTCCCCTTCAGCCACAAGAAGCTGTTTAGGCTCACACAGTGGTGGAAGGTCAAAGTTTTCCATTCAATATTTTAATAAAATGGAAATATTAATATTAAATGTATTTAAATATTAAAATATAAAGGTTCTATATGAGGTTCTTGTATTTCACTGCTAAACTGCTCCTTTTACAGACAGTCGGCTTGAAATTGCACCTTTTTATAATGCAACTTTTTACATGTTTAAAATGCAAAAATAATAAATCATTTTCTTTGAAGTAACTAGTCACTGCAGATGGTAGGTAAACGGAATGGAGTAAAAGGCTAATGTCACCCCAGTTAATGAACACTTATTTCACTTAATTCACATATTGCAATTGCATGTTGAACAAATGATGTTGTTCAACATGATTTCTCTTCTTGTCCACTCTTTATTTCTCCCCCTTCAGCTAAACTCCCGTTGGCGGTTGCCAGAATCACAATAAAATTTTCAGTCTCGGTGAGTCTTGTTACCGCTTCACACCACAGGAGCCCAGACCGGACGACTCGGCCCAACGACATCGAACACGTTTGAAACAATCGCGCTGGGCCAAAGGGGGCGGAGTCTCTGGTCTTGAACCCTTCCAAATTCGAGGATAGCCAGCGCCAACAGTCAGGCCAGAGTGTATTCTAGATCAGTGTTTCTGTTGTGTTCCACTTTACTGATGCTGGGTGTTGCAATTCTCACTGGTTGCCAATAGAAGTCACAGATCACCTAATGCACCTTTAACCCCTCCCCTGTTTCATCACTGACAAATTTAGACAGAAAATGACGTTGGGAATCTTGTTTGGATTTTACATAGGGAATATTTTCCTAGAAAATGTGCCATAGAAGCAAAATCTAGCAAATGTCTAGCAAATCTAACTCTCGGTTGCAAAAGTCTAAGGAGGGAGACAGAGGCAGAGCACAAGAACCACTCGAGTGAAAAAAATATCATAGTTATCACAATTTCTGTCAGTGGTTAAATAAACTGTGCAGATATCGTCAACGTGTCCAAAAAGTGTCCTTAAACCCCTGCCTGCTTTATGTTGATTGGGCACTCTAATGGCTAAAATTTCTAAACAGTTTGTAGTCTTACTTCATTCCAAGATTATGCCTCATGGGCACTTGGGCATATAACTCTATGAGCGTTCGGTCTTTTTCTTTTCTTTTCTTTAATTCATAATTGATGATAGGCTCCCCATTAAGGCATGCTTCAAAAGGGTGGTGGAATCTGAAGTTGATTTTTGCAGTATGTAGTTTGCCCACAAATCATCTGCTGTGCTCTCAAGTGGCGTCATTCACAAGCATCTTCATTCTTTTGTTCTAAGTTAAGTTTTATTTTTTTTTACTATAAATTACTGTAAATAATTTGCTTTTATAATGATTGTACACATAGTTTGAAGAAAAAGTAACATGAGCATGTATAAACGGCGCAACAGAATCAAGTTATTGTAATTACAAAAAAATTTTTTTTGTTTATTTAATGGCCAAACTCCAGAGTGTGCACATGCTATTATTCCTTCAGTAGACAACGTTGAAGTCAGTAGAATATTTACCATGTTTTAAGAAATAGTTTTGGTTTGGATTCAACAGTCTTGCTTGCAGCTTTGGAGACAAAGCAAGTGCGCGTGTTCGCTAAACCTGCCATCCCATGAACAAAAATGAACAACACTTTACACAATGGTCTGATCCACAGGGACACATACTGAAATATGGGCTCAATCTGCCTGATGGTGGCGCTATTGCAACCGTCTAAAGTTTAAAATATGTGCTACAGGTGTGCAATTTTTGGACACAGCTACCTAGTGGAAATGATTGAAGTTCATTACTCTTTTTTTCATAAACTGTCTAACTCCTCGCACAATTTTTGATCAAAGTAAATCAAATTAGCAGTACTGCATTGTCAGACATGGACAAACAATCCTACTATAACGTTTTTAATTTCATCAAAGATTGAGCTCACTGAGACAGAATATGTTTACCTATAAATGTTCTACACACTCACCGTACATTCTCACTTAAGTGTCCAAACTTAACTTAAAATAACTTGAAGAAAATGACACATACTAATGTTCAGCACATAATATTTAGAATTTTCTATCTTGTAAACAATTGCAGTCAATGGGAATTGGGGGATATTTGGCCATCAGTATCTTTCTTATAATGTAACAAAACTTAGTGAAAATATTTTTTGAAACATTCACATTTTGTCCAGATAAAGAACTTTATCTTAAACAGTTATTTAAACATCTGTCCTCATGTTCTGCTCCTGGTGGTTAGTTTCCAGACTCTTGTTCATGATCCTGAACAACTTCAAGGATAACCTGCTTCTCAATTGGTTTTTCTTATTGAGTTCATGACCTGCTCATAACCAGCTACTGGAAACTCTTATTTAATACTCAATTTTCATCTTCTTATTCCTCCTTCCACTTTTATTATCACCTTTTTCTCCACACTTTTCCCTTTTTTTCCCTCATAACTTGCACCGCCCCATGACCCCCCCCCCTTTTGCAGTCCTAGATATTATGCAACTTATTACTTGGTCAAAGCATATGCACTTCTGGCTTTCTCTGAAGTATCAGTCTCTTGTGTTGCTTGATAGATGCCGATCAATACAAACAGCCTGAAGGACAGCTGACTGCACTGTAAGAAAGCATTTTGCCGATGACAATGGAAAGCGAATGAATGTAATAAAGTAATAAAGACGCTATTACAGACTAACACAGCATTAATGAAATTCTCAAACAATATCACATAGAATGCAACATATGCCAGTGTACTTATGTGGTGTAATTTCTTTAAAAGAATCATTTGACAAGAACCATTAATCGTAAACTGTTTATTTATACCTCTATTCAGGTAGTTTTTAAATCAGACTATATTGGAAGGCTATTGGAGATTTCCCAGTATATAATATCTCAAACATTACTGCAGCCGTGTTATACTGTAGGTAATATAAAATTAAATGTCTTTTGAAATTAATTTTCACAAGACCCTATATCAGTCAATCAAACTTTATATATATAGAAAATTCCATACATTAATATGCAATGAAATGTGCACAAACACAAAAAGAGATCACAAGAAGTGATACAAAGCAATTAAATTTATAAGAAAAATAATAAAAGAAAACTAAAGGCCCCATAAAATAAATAAATGAATTAATAGGTAATAATAATAATAATAATAATAATAATAATATTTAATACATTTAAAATCATGAAAACCATAAAAAAAATGTAGCTCCAATTCCTATAATTACCATTTGATCAATTATCAGTGTGAGGAAAATGAATGAAAACCTAAAACGAAACATCATAACCATTTGTCGTTACATAAAGGTATAGACATATTTATTTACAATATCCACGAAAAGACTAACAACCATTTAGGAGGAGATACAACGTCCAGTGTATTTATCAATGAATTTGCACAGCCCTTTCACAAGAAGGAACAATGACAGGTCCATAGTCTATATTTATTTTAAGATAAATTTGATATCCTCAATTATCACTACACATACAGTATTTGCGAACATTACAATATTCTCTCTTGAAGAGATGAAGGCAGATCAATAATTAGATCTATATGACATTTCCACAAATGTGCTGTGTTTGTACTTCAAACTTGTATAGATGTCATCTTATTACCTTTGAAAAATTTAAGTTCTCTCCCCTACAGGAAGTTAGGGTGAACAACATGCTGAATGCAGATGTGAGCTGAATTGTTAGGGAAAATTTTTATCAGTCCACAGGTAAATTGTTGTAAGATTCATTTAGAATATAAAAATTGAATTAAAGTTGACAATAATTCCATTACATTTACATTTACATTTGCTTTCCCTCCCAAATTCAATGTGTGCCAAAGACAATCTATGCATATAAGATATGTCACTCAATAGTATAAAAAAAACTGTCCCACAGTTTTGGTCTGTAAAAATGGGTATTAACCCTCACCATGTGCTGTTACCATAGAAACTAAGCTGACACAGACAAAGTTGTTTTTTTGGTGTGCACTCACATCAATGTGAATCGTCATATCACTATTTTATTTGTATTTTTAAATTGAAATTTCATAAAAATCACTTAAAAATAAAAATCATCTTTCACTTAAAATGGGCATCTCTCTCTGACAAATACATTCAACTTGTATCCCTATGTAGCGAAGTTCAAGTCACTTTCCTCTCAGCACCAGAGGACTGTCACATCTTTGTGTTGAGAATTGGCTGTGGTGACATCATGCCTAAATATATGACATCCAGGCTAGAAAGCGACTGTTGTGGTATAGATCAATTCAGTAATGTTAAGTCTGATAAGGTAGATTTGTTTCCAAATGTAGGTTACTGTGACAAAGTGAACTGCCTTCAGTTCTAGACCCCGTTTTCACTTGGTAATAAATGCAATCTGTATCTGGTTATCTTATCTGGATACGGGAAAACGCATGATAATGCAAGGTGCAAACGTAATCTGATCCAGAACCAGCCAGGTATAAATGCAAAAGGTGTGATTGGATTGGTCAATATCCGGATCAGATCGCATTTTAATACCAGGTGTAAACGGGGCCCTAGTCTACTCCACAACCCTGAGATGTAGCTTGAGAAGAGTTGGCGCTAAATACATCAAGTATCCCATATGGAGATATTATTTCCTGATTTCTTCTCCACCAAAACATGCATCTTCATAATTGCCTCCTATTCCTAAGGCTATGTGCGCACTTGCAGGCCCATATCTGATTTTTCTTTTTTTGGATGACTGTTCAGCAATGTTGAAAAGACACGTCACATTCGTTTTTGTTTCCAACACATTTTGATTACGAAACGTGCCTTTGCGGCGTCTCTCCATATACAGTACCAGTCAAAAGTTTGGACACACCTGACTGTTTCTCATGATCTTAAAGACATTTTGATCTAAAGGCTGATGCTTAAATGCTTGAAATTAGTTTGTTAGACAAATATAAATAGTGAAGTTGATCCCTATGTATGAATTTCTTTTCAAAACTAAAATTTAAATTAAAAAAAAAGTTTTTTTGAAATGCACCCCCAATGAGTAGTTTTCATTTAGAACTTGAAATTTTAAATTTAGAGGTGGAGAATGTTGAAGATCAATGATTAAATCATTATTTTAAAAGCACACATAGTGATTGTGGCCTTTAAAAGTTAATTTGTGGAATTTCTTTGCTTGTTAATGCCGAATGCCAAAGGGTGGCTACTTTGAAGAATCTAAAATCTAAGATAGTATTGATTTGTTGAACATTTTTTTGGTCACTGCATAATTCCTTTCATGTTATTTCATAGTTTTGATGATACTAGTATTCTAAAATGTGTGTAAAAATAGTAAAAATAAAGTGAAACTCTTCTACGA
>OOFE01013174.1:8313-30389 GCA_900323365.1 Monocentris japonica
TTACATAGTTGTGATAACAACCCAGAATGTGAGAATTATGTTGGGTACTGGTACTGTCAATGTCCACAAGGTTGGTCTCTTATGCATTGTTTGTGGAGCAGCTCCAGGAAGACTTAGTATCATGAACTCTGTTTTCGAGGAACATTTACTCTACATTTTCGTCATTTAGCCAATGCTCTTATCCAGAGCAACTTACAATGCTTGAGGGGTTAAGAAGTCTTACTCAAGGACACTTTGCATTGCAGGAGAGTGTCTCTAACTACTGTCAATTTAAGGTAAATGTGAACAGCAACTTGTAAGATTGATTGTTTGATTCTAAAATATCCATATAAGGACAAGTATATTCTGCCCTATTTTAGAAAAATAAAAAATAGCTTAACTACAAAGGTCTAGCAGGCCCTAGACATTGTAAACTTTATAGTTTCCTTGTAACATTGTGGCAGGTTTGAGTCTTTTAATACTCTCTAGCAATACTAAGCATTTGCTTAGTATTATGCCGTTTTCTACATTTTTCTACATTTATGTCTGTCAGACAGACATACATTTTGCTCCTTAAATAAGCCTTTGTTGAACGAAAGTAATGCACTATTGAATTGTATTCTGAGTGGCATTTGAGAATACATTATCTGATTTCATAGCAATGGAACAGTCCACCTGAGGGGAGGAAATGGGAATAATAGCATGGTAGTAGTAATATAAGAGTGAATTAGTAGCAGACGTTAGTCGGTTATTGTTCAGAATATGCTTATTTAACTTATGAGGAGTTTTTAATTATATTATTAAATTCCAAAGGGTTCACTAAATGGCCAGCCATGGGTGCCAGGCACCCACAGTGCCCATTCAGATTCTGCTAATGACTGAGGTGACTGACTTGACACACAGCCTGACAATGTGACAACTAAGCAAAGCCTCAATCTGTAATGGAAGTATGTGTCCCTTATAACACTCACTGTTGCCATTTGTATTGTTGTTAGACATTCTAAAAATTGAAAAAGCTTATTCTACTTGTAAGTCAAATGCTGTGAGTTCATACTTATAATTAATATGGCTAAATATATTTTCAATTGGGACTTTAAAGCTGCAGACGATTTAAGTTTGAATTGTTATTTGAATTGCAAATAATAATGAGAATAACAAAGTAAGTAAGAATTAAAAACAATTCAGACATGTATGTCTATAGATCTATCAAATACGAATATACCAGCCACTTTATTGAAGCAAAGTTTTTTTTTCATTTTTTTGTCCTGTTGAGTATTTTGTGCATGACTTATGTACGAAATTCACTATTTAATGGTGCTCAGCTTACATAAAACACACATAGCCTAGAGCCTACTGAATTTTGAATGACAACAAAATAGGGCTCATACTGGCAAAAGAACTACATACATTTTGTATTAACCTTTTGCAAGCCAAAGCCCATACTCATTAGGCCTGTCACTTTTCCAAAAACTGATTTAAAAACAAAAACCGTTAGGCTCATAAAATAACTCAGAAAAACATCACAGACATACATACCACCAGTGTTGTAGCTGTGGCTTCCAAATTTCATTCATTTTTGCATGCAATTTTCAGTTTATTATAATTAATTGCAAGAAACAAGCTGTACTGAGTCTGCTAAACTATCTATATATGTAGTGCACCATATTCTCTCTTGACTCTGTGTCGAGATGGGTATCAAGGAAGAAATTACAGGCCTATCAAGTGATGATGTTGCATTGGCTGAGTAATCCAAAATTTCATTAGTTTAGTTTCATTAGCCAGATGTTTTGGGGTATCTCCCCTGTCAGGACATGCACCAGTGGTGTCGCCTAGGGCTTTCTTTCGGCACTTAAGCCCCAAATGTTTTAAGATTAGCCCCAAATATTTATTGTTCAAGTAATATATACAAGTCAAGTTTTACATAGTTCAAAATATATGTTGCCTCGCACCATCCACACTCCATCATGAGCACTGTCTACAGAGATCTGCCCTGCCCCTGAATGTGCGGTAAATTCGATTTACAGGTCAGAGTGGACCGGTTGTTTTACATGAGCCAGCTTTATAATCCAGTTTTGGGTGCGTCATGGTTCATACCAGGACACAAATTGAGCTTGCCTGTCTACACTTGGTATGTGTGTGTATTTTAGAGGGGATCACTGCCAGTCAATGTCATATAATTTGAGTAGAACTAAAGGAATAAGTTATGTAGGATTTTAATTGGTCAGTCCTTGGTGGAGCTCAGAAGATGCTAGGCAGTGACAGGCAAAGAGAGAGCAAGATTTACATCTTCTTCATTAATACGGTTGGACTTGTGCTAGGTTTGGTTCAATGAGTGATTATCCAAACATGAAAGACAACAACAATGAGCTGACGACCTCTAGTAGCCAGAGGTCTGCTAACATCTATTACATTACATTACATTACATTCATTTAGCAGACGCTTTTATCCAAAGCGACTTACAAGTTACAGTTTACACTACGTGGGGATCGAACCCATCTATATTATTTATTTGTTTCGCTTAAATTCCAGAAAGTGTTTAAGTGTTTAATGAGAGTTTTAATGTGTACCTCTATATATTTTACTAGTTTCTTCTTTTTACGAAGATAGTTGAAAAATTAAAAGCAAAAAGACATAGGGGAAGCTCTGGCAGAACTGATCCTAGGCCAGGAAGGGATACATATTGCTCCAAAGAGGGGGTCTTAAGCATTACATTATTTCTGGGCATGTGTCTGTGTTTGTTCACATTTATAATTACCCTTTGTACAAACACAACTGAACAAGAGCAATGAGAGAGACAAGATGAGAGGAAAGAGGAATGAGAACAGGAGAAGAGAGGACAACAGACAGCCACAGCAGGAGATAAGGAGGTGGGAGACAGATGAGTGATGAGCACATATTGTAAATCATATATAGCCTTTAAAATTGTATATATTTATTTTGCACAACCTGAACTGAAAAAGAGAGAAGAGGACAGAGACAAAGAAATGAGGGGAGGAGAGAAATAAAAGGTGGCAAGAGAAGAATTCATAAGGGGAGGAGTGAGGAGAGAGACAGTAACAGATAAGACAGACAGCACACTGCAATATATCATTGTCAGCCTGTCCAGACTCCTGTTCAAAGTGTTTGCTATACTGCTTCATTTAGACTTATGTAAGTTCACATCAAAGTCACCCAATTGATGAATTTTGCTGTTACATTTTTTTTTTCACCCAGGGGAGGAAACCCCCACACCCCCCTACTATGCTTCACTAACTGCCTCGGGGCTATTCTGAAATCCTAGCAACGCTCCTGACATACCAGTAGTCAACCTAGGAATCTGTCTTTAGCTCATTGCCCTTGTGTATTAAATGGTAGCCATAGTAAAAGTCTCCCGGCCTGCATTTATTCTCAGATAGTTCTGCGGCCCATACGTGAAATAGATATTTTCAAAAATGGAGACTCTTCCATCTCAAACAGCCTGTAGCCAGTTAATTCTTTGTTGCGTCTGGTAACTGATTATTTAATGAAATTAGAAATTGGCAAAACAAATTGAAACAATATTGCAGCAGCATGAAATTGAGAGACTCCTACAACGTCTACATTTGTAGCTTTATAGATGTGGAGGAAGCTTAATTTAGGCATCTTATTCTGGTTCTCACACTCCCATCAAAATAGCCTGTGCATTCTCACAGGCAAATCAACACAAGGCATCAAGACATAATGCTAATAGCAATGTTTCAATCATGTTGCCTTTGTCAATATTACCTATAGCAAGTTCTGACCTCAGACATCACGGTTATCATGACCATGATCCACTGACATTTTTTTCATCTGTTTTTTAACTCAATATATTGAGTTATGAACAATTGAAAAAAAAAAAATACCAGCATTTTTGTTTTGTCTGTATCTCAATATGTTGAGTTACATTAGTTATATTGAGTGATTCTGATTCTGACAAACAGGTGGAAAAAAATAAAATGTCATTATAACAAGTTAGTTTTTGTTGCCTTTTTGGGCTGCCGTACGAGGTTAATTATTAGACTAGCTAATATATTGGATACCTTGGGCATGGGATTGTGACCACCTTAACAAAAGTAAGCCTGCAGGCAGGAACGGCCAGGTTGTTGAGGGAGTGGCAACCGTGTGCGTTGACCAGAGAATCTGCAGCTCTCTGAATTGAGAGAGCTGCTTTGCTTGGGAAAATATCATATTCATAAAGCCAGGATATTTCATTGAGATTTTTTTTTCAGTGATCTGAGGCATCTGTATGGGTCTCTTGCTAAGGCATCAAGTGATAGGAAAGCTATGAAGATGTCTCTGATTCTGGAAAATATAATGACAATTATAGAAAAATTAGGTATACTGTTTTTTTTATTTTGTATGTGTATGTCTGTATGCATTCCTTTTGATTGTTATTTTCTCTGTCACCAGTTGTGAATTTATACGTAAATGTCATATGTAATTGTGATACAGCATAAGCATTTATGTATGACATTGTTTGACTGTTAAAATGTTCCTGTATAGGAGGTATAGTGTGTGTGTACCTCCTGTGAAGGAAACTGAAGGAAGGAAGGAAAAACTCAATTTCCTCCATAGTCTTAATCTGCACTTTGGATAAATGTAGATTTCATCAAATACAGGACAGCGGATATTGGGCTTTTCCTGTCATTCCAACATCATCTAAAAGTATTTTAAAATTGAATAGCAAGTTAATATCTTTAGCTTTTATTATATGCATCATGGTGGAACACCACCTACCAGCCAAGTGGTGGTAACTGTTTCCTTAGTTCACTAGTGGCAAGTTAAAAGTAATTTGCAGTTACAATTTAGTTGTATGTTTGATTGAATATCAAAAGGGGGCTGGGGAGTTTATGAATCCACAAGCTATCGTGGCCCTTATATCCATAAAATGAAATTTGATTTGGATGTGTCCAGGTAATATAGGTGAGATAGATTGTTTGTCATTGCACATAATAATGTAAAACCATTTAGAGTTAATTCAAATGGTGTGCGTGTGTGTGTCTAAGTGCCTGTGTGTGTGTGTGCGTGTGCGTGTATGGGCACGCAAACAATCAGTGAAATACAAGAACGATTTAAGAAACTGTTCACCTCTTACACACTTCCATCTCTGACACGCACACACACACACACACACAGATTACTTTTCAAATTGAGTTTGGAAACCATCTACGCATTATAAGAATTCACAAAAGATCCTATTCAGGCATTCACAAAGCCCTGTGCTTTTTAGTTTAATTCAAGAATTTAAGTCTTTATGGACAATTTAACTTGTCTTCTATTTCCACTCCCTCCTAGTCTGTCCTCTGGTACTCTCTAAGGAGCAGGAGAGCCATTTTCACGCCTGAGACAGACTGACATGAGCAGTGGACCAGTGGGTGATGTTTAGGGAATGGAACAGCAATATCCAGCCGGTCGAAATGTCAGCAACAGGCAACAACACAATACTCCCAACATATCAGCGCTGATCCCAGCAGGCAATGTAATAAGGCTGCGACATTTAAAAACAATGCCGGCAAATATCGAGCAACCAAGATGTACTGGTTAGAGCTGGTTGTAGCTGTGGTCACACTTGTTCATTGGCTGAGCATAATGCTCCAGTATAGCACTGTTATGCATGAGTTCTCAATTAATAAAAGACATATTTCTGCCTGTTTTGTGTGTTTTCCATAGGGACTAAGAGTTTTTGTTCTACTGTCTGCCTGTAATAAGACACACAAAAGCACCATCAAGAGTGAAGAATATTCACCTGACAGTGATGAATGGCTTGTTTAAAAGCATGAATAGCTCTTGACTCCACAGAATACTAGCATGCCCATATGAGGGGCTTGATCATGTGGCATATAATTGCTTTGCTGAGAGACAGACATAATTGCAGCTAATTATTTTCAGAACTCAGAAGAAAACAAGTGTTTCCAAAACAGAGGGGAAGTGTCACAAAACCACTGTAGAGACATCCTCATGTCTCTGGTGTCTTGAGGCCTGCAAAAATATTTATTAGATTAAGGAAACATCCACTAGCCCACCCCCAAAGCCAAGACAGATACAAATGTAACCTGTTTGGTTTTGTATATGTGCATACGTACATGTTTATGTGACAGTGAGCAAGTGTATATACAACTAAGCATATCGGCATATGTATAATTTTGTCTGTCTTTGTACATTTATGCAATATTAATGAGGCCAAGAGAGGGACTATACACGAATAGAACTTGGAGTCAGCATTAGTGGCTGTGCAGGCTCTGCCAAGGTTATTGATGGCAGACAGAATGTCTCTGAGGATGCATCCTTCTGAGTGTGACAGAAAGAGAGAGACAGTGTGTTGTCTCTGAGAAAATATGTCTGTGTTTATCAGTCAGCACAGCTACCCACAATAAAAGGCATTCTGTTACATACTGTACAGGTAAAGGCAGGCAAAATGGGATGCAGCAATGCCTCTCTCTTCCCAACTGCCTCCCCTGCACCATCCCCTGCTGTCCCTTTTGACAGAAGGGCTTGACAAATAGATCAAAAAGATGCACAATCATTGCATGGTAGGGACTGGGATGGAGTACACCCATTATTCTAAAGCAAAGCTGTCTGGCGGGGTGAGGCCTGTGCGCCACATGGCGCTGTGATAGATGGGGACCATTAATCAAGACAGGACTAGGGCCTGAGATTGATGTGCAGAAATTCAAATCCTCAAGCAGCATTTGGAAGATTAAAGCTCTATGGGCAAGGTTAGGATCCTACCTTTCTGATGTGGAGAAACAGGTGCAGTTTACTGCCCAGAGCAGTGAGGGCCGGTACCATTCTCTCTAGGTGGGTCACTGCCAATTACAGTTAAAATGCAGCTATGTTCAAAGAAATAAAACAAATGTGTTGAAAAATGGCAAATGGTCTTCATTTCTGTGCAAACATTTGATTTGGTGCAAAATGTAAAATGCATCAAAATTACAGCTGAAGTCAAGTCTTACTTTTGCAGGGCAAATTCTCAAAGATTTAGAGTACAAGAGGTGCCATCAAAAAGTTTTCCATGAGGAAATAGTACAGTTCCACTGCTCCTTTGCAGTTTTTGACTCAGTATTGCCACAAATTAGAGGTCAGTTTTCAACTTATTCTTGTTTAACTCTGGGTAAGCCTCCGTGGTGCATCAGGGAACTGTGTTCTGTGCTGCTGAACATCTTTGCAGCAGAGTAGCACTAGTGAGGTGTTTGCCTTAGTGTGTGTCGGGATGGGATCACATACCAAATGAGGGCAACATTTTCATGTTTCAAACCTAGACAAATGAGATACAAGACAGCACCACCACGAAACAATGTAATAGGCTAACACTACACATTTAGCCTACAACTGTAGCCATCCTTTGGTGTTCAACTGCAGCCAGAATCCGCTGTACGCTGTCTCTTGGCCAGCTGATGCTGGTTTTCACTCGGGATTTGTGAGGTAATCTTTCAGTCACTGTTGCCATCTAGCAGTCAGTGTTTAGGGTTCAGTGATTGAGCAGAAGGACAGCCATGGGGGCCTATGACAGACGCCTTTCAAAACACCCCTCCTGGGTGGAAGTAAAGGTTCTGTGGAAAAAGAGCTAAACTAGAGACCATTTGGATCTAGAAATATTGAAATATTACGTTTTTATTGCAGAGATAATACATTTGCACATAAACTAGAGTGAAAAGATACTGAAAGAAAATTATCATAAAAATTATTCTGAAATTGGGCAAACTGGTGGCTCAGTTGGCTAAGGCACATACTGTACCAACAATTTGGTTAAGGTTAGGGTAGGGTTTTGGTTTTGGTTGAATAAGAAAATCTTTAGTTGAAAAGTAAAACTTAACTCACAGTGGAAAACTGTTGCATTGGTCAGGATTCAAACTTAACAAGGGTTAAAGGCAAGTGTATTCTCCCATCCACCACCCCAAGCTCCATGCCCTTACTCATATTATTTCTATGTCAAACTACTGTCTGTTCCACTCACGAGACCTTCGCCTCCTGTTTCTCTCGATTCGTATGATATCACACAAAATTACAACCTTATTTTTTTGTAACTATAACTATGAACTTGATATGAGAACAGGCTGGCCCCACAAGTGAAATGGAATGGACATAGGGGATGCTCTGCCCTGTAACTGTGTCGCTGTTAAGTGTTCTTTTCCCATAAGGTTCTCTGTCTTGTTTCATATTGAATGAGATGTCCTACTTTTGTCATTGTCCCAGTGACTTTTGTCCTACTGTGTGTTAAAGTGTTATTGTGGATTTCTTTTTTCAATAATCCCTAGTCATATCTAGCAGTGAAATCTAGTTGTAAGGGATACCTAATGTATTCCCATAAGGCCATTGTAGGGTCAACTTCACCCTATTACACGAAAGCTTACTTGATTCTGATTAGTTAGGGTTTTGTTTTTTAGCAAAATGGCAAACCAAAATATTCAAGCTTTAAGGGTGTGCCAATATAGTGTAACCGCCATTTTAACACTAATCAGTATTACTACCATTGCTTTCCATCTTGCTTTGTCCTCACCAGTGTTGCAGTAATTCCCTTGCAATTTCACAGTGCCAACAAAGTATCCTGTTCTAAATAGGCTATAGAAATGGGTAATATCTACAGTGGCAGTGTAATCTGTGAAGTTGCTAGAAATAGTAATAGTTTCGCACCCAGTTTTGCTTTGGTTCATTTGTATTTTAATAGTAAGCCACATTAGTGATAGTAGCCCTCGCTTGCTAGAATTAACAGTTGCAGTTGGTCATTATTCAAGTTGCACAAGCAGTAGCAAAGAAGTTGCAACACAGCAACAATATTGTTGGACTTACGAAGAAACTGTGTCAAAGCTCTCAGTGCTTAACAAAAGTTACTCTCTACATCACGAGCAGAACGTATCCTGTCTTCCCACTGTGCAATGTAATTAACTTACGGTTAATTACATTTGTGGATGACATGGCCTTCAATTTATTTGGGAAAATAATCTTGACATTGTTTTGGCAACAATGAAAGATTGATTTTGATATGATAACCATGGTCAGTGTTGTGAAGAACAAGGCTTGCAAGCATAACATTAGCTTGCTGGCGTACAACCATTTGGGACTAGAATCAGCCATTTGTAGCATCATGGCAAACAAAAGTACAACAATGTACAAATTCAGGATACAGTCATAATCACATTAGAGGAAGAGAAAGGTAAAACAATGCATGACTGGGGATGGATATAACAATCTAATCAATGAAAACAAATCCAAACTAAAACCAAATTGCTCAAATACAACTAAAAGGTACATCTATTCTACTCTGCCGAATGCCTTTTCAGTGTGTAATGACACCACAGCCTCTGCAGTGTCTGAGCTTGCCAAATTGAGTATGTACATCAAGTAGTCCAGCAGCACCAGTTGAATGCGTAGGGATAGAACTTAAGCTAAGATCTTAAGGCCTATGTTCAGAAGGCAGATAGGTCTTAAGTAGTAAGGAAATTAATTCCTCAGCTAGGGCACAGGGTAGACAACCCTTCATAAAAGCCTGAGTATACATTTTTTGTAAAACTGGGGACATGGTTACTGAGAACATTTTATAGGACTCCACAGTATACCTGCCTGGTCTGGGGGATTTGCTGGTTTGCAAAGATTTAATTGCATCTTGCATTTCTGAAATTGATATTGGATTACTCAGGCCACTAGTGAGGTCATCCTTTTGCTTTGGGGAACCTGATCCGATCAAGATGGCTGTCGCCATTCCAAATATCAGGAGAACACTCCTAAGTATAAAATTCTAAGTAAAAGGCAGAGTATCAGTCCAGACACAGCAGAAGCACAGGCTTGGCGGGGAATATGCTTGCCTGCCTTATCTCCCATTTCAAAAAATACTGCCTAGATTTTGTAACCTGGCTTTACTTTTTGACAGTAGGTCAAATTCAAGCTGAAGCCAGAGATGTTTTTTGTAGAGAGCAGGGGTGGTGGGCTAATTTGTTAAAAGTCTATCTTGTTAAAAAGGTTTTAAAGTCTTCAGCAAGGTAAAACAGTAAATTAACATTTGCCTATAAGCATATATACAGTATATGAAGATTAACATTTGACACATTATGACCATAATGATTATGATCATTAATATAATTGATAAAAAGAAAAGGGTCAAGAACAAAGCCCTGGGACACTTCACTTTCAACTTACCCCAAGAAATATTTACATTGTTCAGCAACATGCTGTCTGTCAGTCTACCTTAAGTTTTTGTTAATTGGCACTGTGGAATCAGATTGTTGTTTGAGAAGATGGCTGAACCTGGAGGTTTCCTGTGTGAGACTCACCTACATAAAATTCTAAGTGCTGATTTATACTTGGTGTCTTAAGCCCTATTCGCACTGGACTTGTGTGAATCTGTCATGACTGTAATTTGTCAAGTAAAAATTCCAGTACACATTACCTACTGGAATTTATTGAAGACCGAGGTCCCTGATAATGCTAATTTTGTGCAATTGAACTTTCAGTAATTTCAGCCATAATTTGCCTTTTGCCGCGTAATTCCTCCTGTGTTGAAAATAGATGTAGTAGTGCCATCAATGCAGGAAGGTTTTCTTCAAATCCAACTGCTGCAACTTAACATGGAGACCGATACATGGAAGGAGCAAGATAAAATTGTCAAAAAGAGCAAAATCTCGGAAGATAACGAGATAGATTAGGTGCATGGAAATATTAAGGTAAAATACCTCAATACCATTCCATGCATTTACAGTCCTATCAACAACTATTAATAGTTAATATAGTTCATTAATACCCACGTTTAATGGGTATTACCCCTATTTACTTTTAAATTTTAATTATAACAGGAAGTGACAAATGGTAAAATGCTGGCCTTATCGAATTGTATCCGGGGCACTGGTAAATTTTAGCGAATTTCAGACTTGGCTTTATCCCATGCGAATGAGCTGCAGAGGTCTGGGGGTAATTTATCAATTACATGAGGTCCCCACACAATACAAGTCCCGTGCGAATACACAATGCACAATGATATCCTACTTAGCAGTCTCAAAATGATTACAGTAATAGGACATTGTATCTTTGTGACTTCGGTCAATCAGGTTTCAATCAGTCTGTAAGTCTGTATGCAAGCCTCTGCTTTCATATATAGGATTAGGACTACATTTCGAATTATTTTAGACATATATTTAAACATTAATTAGATAATGGTTACTATATTGCATAGCATTTTAAAAGTGTATGTACAGGTAATGTTACATGCACAGGTGATGCTGTTTATCATTTGTGGTGAGGACGGTGAGAATGTAACAAAGCTGTGTGAGATTTGATGATCCACACGTCTCCAAACTAAAGATAACTATGGATGGTGTAGAAAAAGTACATCTAATCTTTAGATAGCCATTTACTAACGAGCATGATTAGTTTCTAGATGAAAATTTAACAATGACATAGAATGTAGATAAGAAGGTTCCTTCCTGGATCTTTAGCAGAAGGCACACAGGCTATCAAAAGTGTTGTTGGAGGATCACCTTTAAAATACAACAAAATAAAAGATTCAGTTCCTTACCTAAATGCTTTATACAAATGATGTCTAATAACACGGCTCTGCATGGTTGATTGTACCACATGTCAGCTTGTTGCAGAACTGTTTTTTTCTTGAGGCACACTGAGTCATGCTGAAACATACCTACAGCAGTTTAAATTACTGCAAATATAGTATTCCAAAATTGTTGGTTTAGTGTGCTGCTCCTATTTTTAGTCCTCCAAGAGGATGAGGAATTGCTGTAGAATCTGACATGTCTGTCAGAATCCATCTAGAGAATAATTCGACCATCACCTTTCTTACATCTTAAACAATAAAAATAGGGAAAAAGTATGACAAGCAATCACAAAATAATTTAATTATTCTAAAGAAAACCAAGACACCCTCCATTCTATTCAGCTTTTCTTTTAAGCTAAATGCACATAGTTATTATTTTAAAGACTATTTTGCCTTTATTACACAGTTCAAAGTGGAGAGACAAGAAATATTGGGAGATGATGACATGCAACAAGGGTCATTGGCCAGATTTTAACCCATGATATTTTGTGGTTGTGGTCACATGGTAAGCACCTTAGCCAACTGAGCCACCAAGATGCACCACATGTCGTTTTTGTTATGGACATGATATCTGATAAGTGATACCAATTAGTGACATGGAATGTAATGACCAGTTTTAACAGTAATGACCTAAAAATGTCAATGTGATCACTTAGATCAAACTATGAAAGTGTCTGACAGTGACAGCAAGGTTTAAAGTAGTCCTTAGAGAGAACAATGTGTATGTGGAGCATGAAGGAAGGAACAGATGGGGACATTGTGGATCATTACCGCTGCTTTGAATCAAAGAAAACAGACGTGAGTGGAAAAGGACTGCATGTTGAAGAGATTCATTTTGTCAGCTGCAAAGTGCCCAGCAAAAAGGAAAAGAAAGGTCTCTTAACATTTGCTCCAACTCTATTACTGTGATCTTTGTTCATCAAACATCAAGCATTTTGTGAATGCCAGCCTCAGTCTTAGTCAGAGTGTGACATCTCATTTTCTCTGCTACTATCTTACAATATGTATCATCTGACAAATCAGAAACCTAAAGCGGGTTTATTTCTGTATTCTGCACAGGCTAATTAATCACAAACTTTGACTTCGGGTTGGCATTCCTTTTAGATGATTAGGGCGCTATCCAAAGACAAATGGCCTCAAGATGTGGCTGTCATTCATTTGAGTCTGAACGTGACCCATTCAAAACTTTTGGGGGAAGCTTGACCACATGCAGGTCAAGACAAGACAGATATATGTTAAAAAACAGGTTTATTTTATTGTTAAAATCAACTTCAAAATAAGAGTGATATACTGACCAAAGATGCAAATCCTAATATGCAGTATTATGCAGTTTATTGGGTTTGTTTGGCTTGTTTGTGTGCCAGCACTGCCTTGAGCATGTGCCACATGAACAGAGAGTTTTGTGTATTTATAGTGCAAAAAATAGCTGCACATTAGAGACTGAAACTCACAGAATGTTAGCGGGTACTAACATTAGCTTGTTAGCTGTTATTTTGCCTTTTTAACATCACAACTATGCAACATAACTTCTTTGCACTGTGTGAGTGAGCTTCTTAAAATTACAGGGCAATGGTGAGAACCCCTTCTCGTCTCTGTGCTTCCTGTTTGGAGTTCCACACCATTTCCATCCATGGTGCCTTGGCCATTTGGTGCCTTAGGTGGCTATATTGGCACCCTAGACCGCTATCTTGCTGGTGCTGTGGACCCCACTGCATATAAGTGCTTACTCTTTTACTGCCCTGTGGGTTGCCATCCAAAATTGGAAATCTGACCCACCTTCACTTCATAAAACGGCTCATTAAAATGTTCTCTCACTTAGAGAGTGTGATTAGTGAGTAATGAGTAAGTAATTGCAAAGAGGATCTCATCTAGGGGTACATATTCTTAGCCGGATGGAACAAGCTTGCTTTAGTTCATGCTAAACTATGATTGAGAGATAACAATAAAAGTCTGTCTGTCCTTTGTGATGTGCAAATTAAAAAAAAATAGAAAATTATATTTAAGTTTAACTCCAATTACATACAGTAAACAGATATACAGTAACCTCGCCTCTCCTTGTACACTTTTGCTGATGATTCCTAGAGAAATACACAGCGGGATACTATGTAGCACAGATCAGCATGATGTAGAATTGGTTACATGAGATTATATGATATATTTCAAGGTACAATGGGAAGTAACTGCAACCTCTAGGACAAAAAAGTATAAACGTATTGTATGTGTTTCAGGAGTCTTTGGCTGTGATCCTCATCTGGACATCCAGCTAAGGTGAAAAGTAATACAGTAAAAGCAATAAAGAACAAGATAACTAGGAGAGACAGCTTGTGAATATGATTCAAAACCAGACCAGGGCCACATCCAAGCAGAAAGCAGTCATCTGGCTTTGACAAAATAAAATACATCAAGAAAGCCCTGAAAAAGCCAGCTTTATCATTTTTATATTGTTCCCATGACAAGCAAGACCTTCAGCAACTCTAAACCCATCCACAGAAGCATCATCCCTGGCTATCTTTCCCCCAGGGAGGACTTAAACCATTAGAGGAGAGGGAGAGAGAGAGAAAGATACAGAGAGCTAGATAGAGGAAGAGGTTATGGAGTGAAAGCAACCAGCATTTCTGATGAATATTTCCAAAGGGAAGGTTCAGGTAGCGGTACAGACATCCGTCTCTCACAAAAGCAAGCCTGAGGGGATGTAGAAAAGATAATGCTGTATTCACCACAATATGTATCAACTGATTCCACAAACTAAACAATCTAAAAAACAAAAACTAAAAAAATGTGCTTGACATTTCTGTCTGTGCAGTCCAATCTTTATTTCCGAGTGGTTACAAAGACAATTTTTTGGACTGCCATCTATTCTTTCAATCAGTGAGAATCTGGTCATTACAGTTCGAAAGGGCTTGAGTCAATGAGGACTACATCAACATCACCATGTTCTTAGCCACTGAATGAGAAGCAGCTTTAAACTTTGCTTGGATCTATGAAATGTTTGTGATATATATTTAATGATACATATACACATACATCTACACATCAATGTAACATTTAGCATGTAACATTAGCGACGGATTACAAAATGAAAGTCATTTGGATCAATGCAGTTTTTTAATTTATGTGCTATACATAAGAAAGAAAAAGAAAGATTTGCATCCAAGATTTCAGCATCCATTCAGATATTTTAACAAAGAATGATGGGCGGACCTCTTTGCAAAGGATAACTGTGATTGATATAAAACTTCCTTTTATAGGCCCTGGACTCTACCACAGTCTTTTTATGGTATCTGTACCTCCTCTAAGGAAGACAGCTTCAGTGCTGTGTGAAAGTGGGCCACTGTTCATCAGGCCTTACTCTGACCCTGCTCTGCACTCTCAGCAGTATCTAGCTAGTCCAAATTGCTTCTATTTGTTTCACCATTTTCTGCCCACATCTGTAGAAAGTAAACAATGCAGTATTGTAATGAGAAATGGCAAGGAGGGAGAAAGGGAAGGGATGAGACCTCAGAGACTGTACCACCCTTGCTCTTTCTCTCTCCCTCTCTCTCTATTTCTCTGTGCAAGCGAGAACAAGTGGACTGCCAAAGGGAGCGAGGTACCAAAAATTGCCTCTGTTGAATGCACTTCTACGCCTTTATTGCTTCCTGTAATTGCCTCTCTGTGAAGGAACTGGTCTTCTCTTATCCAATTCTTTTTTCTGTTGAAGGATTGTACCCTGCAAGCATGGTGAACCACACCTGAGTCATGAATCCCATTTGGAAGACAAGCATATGTTGACTGTACACATGCAACACGTGTTGACACTGTGTCTAAATTCCTATCCACTACAAACATAGGTTGCACAATTCACTTAGAATTACACTCTTGTTTCATTTCATATTTGCCTTTATTTTCCAAGCCCACCATATTTTAGATACTGTATGTACTGTATGTACACCCACCCTGTAGTTTTGTTATCTGTGTGTGTGTGTCTGTGTGTGTGTGTGTGCATGCACGCTCAATGGATAGAGCATAGCACTGACACTGCGAGAAGTAGAGGCACAATCCTCATTGCAGCCACCTATGCTAATGATGCATCCACTCACTGTTTGATGAATGCACTGGAAGTGTAAGGCGCTTACAGCCTCCACCAAATGGCATATGGTAAATAGCTAATTTAAGAAGGAAGTAGAGGTAAGCCCTCCAAGAATGGCTTCATCCTTGTCGCCGCACATGCAGGTGTACACGGCACTGATATACAGGGATTAGAGATTACTGTCACTACGATGGATTTCCGTTAGTTGGATTCTAGAGAGGCAGTAGACTATATGAGGTCAGTGAGGAAATAGGGTGGTCAGTGGGATAGTACGATAGTATTGAAGGTACATGCATTGCCTGACTGATCTACAAATCACTTCACATCCAAAATACCTACCCAAAGCACCTACCTACCCGCATTCCTCTCCAACAAGCCTAATAAGAACCTACATATCTAGCCTTCCACAAATATATTCCCTAATTCATTTATTTTCAAATATTTTCTTTGCACCTAATTTTTTATGTTGTTTATTTTCTAAGTCAACTCCAGTTGTGGCTATGGCAAAATAACTTTTATTTGTTGGTTCTCCCCTCTTGTTGACTCCAAGTTGAATGCTCAGATGAATGATGGAAGGTCCTCAGTATTAGAATAGTCTGCAAAACATTAAGTCACTGAAAATCTGCAAGACACTGACATGGAAAAGTTTAGCCAATACTCAGGTATAAGATGTACATGAGTGCAATGCCACCAGTTTGGTTCAACTCGACACTTTGCTTAGTTGTTATATACTGTGTACCAGTTCAGTGGTAAATTAACGTAGTTTGCATTTGTATTGCTGGTCTGCCAAGATTGAGGGTTTTCCTCAACCTACTGTAGTTTACTGCCTATTTATCTACTGTACTTAATACGGTACCTACAATACTTAATACTGTACCTATTATAGTCACTTATATGCCAATGCTCAACACCACAACTTATAGTAAGCTGAAATTATCCCTCTTCCCACATGCAATTAACTTGCATTATGGTTCATCACAGTTCAGCATACTGTAATTTCTTCCTCTTGGACAGGAACTTTAATTTAGTACTGGCTGCAAGAAAAAGAATAATAGATTATGTGTTTTATTTCAAAGAATGAAAAAGTGGACTTGCACTGGTAAAACCTGCTATGGAACAGATGTACAAAAAGATCTTCTTCCTTAAAACCGTAATGGTCACGACCGAAATTTATATATATAAAGGCATAAACGCAGCATCTAAAGCTTGTTCCTTAAACATAGCCTGAGGCCAATTTTCATTAAACTTCCATGTTCTCGCACTCACTCTACTTTAGGCATTTCCTGCAAAATCAGTGGCATTCTGGGTATGAGTCCCCAGACTGTGTAGTCAGCTCTGCTGATTAGCAGTAATGTAACACTCGAGTGAAGCCAGAAGTAATGTATTAACATGAGAGATAATCCCAGCGTAGCAGACTTGGTCTAAGACTGATAACAAAAATCAGTGAATTATGGTCCACTGCTTAATTTTAAAGCATTAGATTACTTGGTTGAGAGAATCAAATGTAAAACAGCCAATTAAGATCAAAACTCTTTTCTAGTTGAATTTAAAAGAATTCCAGTCCAGGTGGTGATTAACTCACTAGTTCACGCTTTCAACAGCGTTACATTTACATGACCGTGCGTTGCTCTGGCCACTACTGCAACATTTCCCTGCTCTGTTAAGATATATATCACATATATCATATCTTAACAATTGCTGTCCCTCCACTCTCTGCACTCCCTCCACTCTCTGCACTTGAGCCGTTAAGTTTGAATGATTCCAATAATTTCAATTTACAAACAAGTGAAACATGTCATCCCCCACAAATGATGCAGTCCCCCCATGGGCCAATCAGTGTAAGAACGTCAGAACACAGTGCCAAAATGCATTGTCCCTCTAAATTTTGTCATATTTGGACCAGTGGTGTCTAAGATATCACATTTGAGGGTAAAATTTTGCCCCTTAATTGTAGCGCCTCCATCAAGCCAATCAGTGTAATTTGTGAGGATAGTTAGATTTGTGTTTTGTGTCAATCAGACTTAAGGTGTAGGAGTTAGCGCCTTTCAGAGTTTGAAATTTTTACCTTTACAGAGGCCTCATTAGGCCGATCAGAAATTAAATTCTGTGTGGATTTGCACTGCTGTGCTGCTAAATTTGTTACAGTAAAAACAATTGTGTTGAGCAAACATGTTACTTACAACAAGGTAAAGCAAAGCATTGTGTTGTTTTAAGCGCAGAATTTATTAAGCATTTATTCAGCATTTAATCGTTCGATTTGGATGTCCATGAACTATACAATGCAAACACCACCCACTGCTTTCAGCTCAGATGCAATCAAACAAAATATTTCAGTGCCAGCAAGGTCTACCAAAGCATGTATGTGTATTCATGAAATGCAAGGGGTGAGCACCTCTGTGTTAGCCAGTGCCAGTCATGCACAGGTGGTTTCCAAGCAGTTGCCAAGAAGGTGGCCTATTACAAAGGGACTATCTTGCTAAGAGGGAGCAGTGAGCAAAGCACAACTAATATTTTACGATAGAAAAGATGCATTAACAGTACTGACTCCTTTGTCAAGGGGTTGTGATATAAGAGGCCAAAGGTTCTTAGCTCCCGCATTGTGCGATATTGTTTGCACATATTGTCATGTATTATTCCTTTATAATGCATAGATTGTGGAAAGGTTATATTAGGTCCCTTCAAGATGTCATTCATATATGTGAACATAAAGTATAGAGATCACTACAGTTCACTACTACTACAGTTTCATTATCATTAACATCATCAAAGCGTTTGTTTTAAAGCTAACATAACTAGCTAACATAACATGCCTGGAATGACTGCAATGGAATCTATACATGGATTGATTTTAACAATCACTAGCATTAAAACTGGGCACTGGGCACAAAATAGCAGAACTATGTACACTTATACACTGTGTACTCTATGTACCCTAACGCACTATGTACCATATGTACCCTATGTACCCTAATACACTATGTACTGTATGTACCCTATGGTCCCTAATACACAATGTACTCTATGGACACTAATATTAAACTTGTTACTAGGGTTTTATACAAGGGCTCTTATAAAGATACACTGCACATCCTCTACTTTCTGTAACTTAATTGCTGCTGCCTTGTGGTTCTCTCTGCAGATAACGATGAAAACAAAAGATATTTTCCTATAGTTTAGTCACATGTCAAGCCATATTATACCTGTCAAGTAAAAATAGGGCAGAACACAAAGGTAACTAGGGAAAATGTTATCCTTTATTCTATTTATTTGAGTTCCCTGCTGTTTAGGTGACCTACTTTTTACCTTTAGAGACCTTTATAGAAGATCTGCTCACATATACAGTTTGTTTTTATATATCTTAGCCTACATTTACACATACACAGTCACACCCAGAGCTACATGGTTGAAATTGTCTCAATCCATATTAGAAGACAACAGATGTGCTCAACAAGCCTGTTCCCAACTGCTGCACACCGTCAGATACTGGAGAGTGAAACAGCAATTGCATATTTTGGACTGGTGGGGAAAGAACAGCACACCTACACCATATTTATCCATGGATTAAGTGTATCATATCCCAGTGGTAGTACTGGTGGCAGTGGTGTGTGTGTGTGTGTGTGTGTGCGAGTGTGAAATGGATGTTTTGTTTGTGTTTTATAGAAATCCAGGAGCCCCCAGATGAAACTGTAGCACCCAAACAGTTTTCAGCACATGGTGTTAGCACACTGAGTACACGATGTCTCAGAGTTCCCCACTTCCTGTTTTGAATGCCTGGGAGCAACAATCTAACCAAGTCCTCTTCCTCCATGCCTATCATTGTACCTGTCACTCTCATACGTGCCTGTCACTTGCATTTTGTGTTTTAAAGCTGTTCATTTATTCATCGTTTTTTGCCAGGCACACTGCATTTAATTTGTGATGAAGGAATTGGAGCAGGAGACAAAGTGTACCCATATTGTGGTTACATAAAGCAGAACTTTTTGTATAATGTATGTATGAAGATGAGATACCTCCTGGCTTTGGAGGCGTTTATCAGCAGTTTTACTTGAAAAACCAGTTGCCTACAGTAAATGGCAATGCCTTAGACTACATGAGAAAAAACACACTACATGAGCAGATATGCTCTCTCTCTCTCTCTCCCTCTCTCTCTCTCTCTGTCTCTCTGACTGACTGTGGGGAGGTAGAGACAATGGAGTACTTATTTCAGGGATGTTCTTGGGGGTATGCTGGGGATAGTGTAGAGCTGGTGCACAGGGTTGGATTCAAACGGTGAAAAGCTACACCAATCTTCCACAGACTGAGATGTGCATGTTTGAGCTTTTCATATTCAGGATTGTGATATTCGTTGTGCATACTGAGGACTTCAGGCATGCCTGCACCTCCGCTTGTGCTTATTCAAAACCATGGCTTATTTGTCCATCATTGGTATCGTGCAAAATTGGGCCATAGACTTTTCTCCTTCTCATGTCTTTCTGCTGAGGCATTGCCTTTAAATATAGTGCACTTTTAATTCAGTTTTGTTTTGGGATGACAACGCATGAAGATTCAGTTGGCATCTTGCCTGGGGATATTACTTGGAGAAAAACATTCTAAAATACACTTACAAATGATTTGGGCCATGCTGCATACTTGCCTATAAAAAAAAAAACACAGACAGACATTTTTTAATCAAAGATAAGTTTTATATCTAAGATGAGTTTCTTAATGACAACTGCTTCCACTTCCACTCAACTCACTGACAAGCCACTCTCCAATTGCATTGCTCATGTCGGTGGTCATACTAGAGCACCTCAAAATAAAGGCGTCATGGGCAAACCCTGGAAACTTCATGCAACCACTTGTTATGGCCATGTCCGCATGACTACTAATTGAATTGTCAAATTGATGGTCACATGCATGCAGTTGATGGCACCAGAACACCATGGAATCTGACCTTGATTGTGTGTCTTTCCACATTTGTGTCTTGCATATACAGTACATATTCAGGGGTGCACATATTTCTTTTGGTCTAGTTCTCAAATGAGTACCAACATTAACATTTACTCCAATTTGTAATATCATCGGTTTTCAAATTCAAAGGATTTATCTAACGTTATTCCATCAGGAAGAAAACCTTGAAGTTTTTGCAGCCTACAAATATGGTACGTGTATGGTATGCGTGTTCTAATGAAATTTTGAATGTGCATTCCTAATTTCAGCCGTGCATGCCTACTGGCATACCACTTATACTCACTCCCATTAAGAAGTGTACCAGGAAGGGGGAGACAGAGGCTTGAAATATTCCCACAACATCCCCGGACACCCTGTTGGGCTGATGCAGCACCTGTTGCCGGGATGAAGAGCGCATGTTGATTTGTTTCAGGCTATTATTAGTCTGCATATTCGTTGTTTGATATCAGGAAACCTGTAGGATCGCAAGATATTGTAGGGTTTCGAGTTCGCAAGGAAAGGAGCGGGTAAATTTACCTTTTTCATAATCATCAATTCAAGTAGCTTGCAGGAGGCCACTTATGCCTGCACATAACTCTTGGAAATGGCAAAGTGTAAACACCACTGCACATCTGAATTGGACCCTTTTTGTGTAAATTGTGTTAATAAAATTTTGTTTAGACATGCTGACACAACTGTTAAAAGCATGTTGAATTTCGCATGAAAAGCTGATAGTATGAATTTTGCATTGATTCTTTTTCCATCTGAATATCAAGTGTGAGTTGATATACACATATATACAGTTTATAGTATATATATATATATATATGAAGTTTATAATTTGGCAGTACAGTATACACCAATCAGCCAAAACCACCTGCCTAATATTGTGTAGGTCCCCCTTGTGCCGCCAAAACAGCTCTGACCCATCGAGGCGTGGACTCCACAAGACCTCTGAAGGTGTCCTGTGGTATCTGGCACCAAGACGTTAACAGCAGATCCTTGTAAGTTGCGAGGTGGGGCCTCCATGGATCGGACTTGTTTTTCCAGCACATCCCAATTTGGAGGTGTTTTTTTTGCAGTGTGACAGGGCGCATTATCCTGCTGAAAGAGGCCACTGCCATCAGGGAATACCGTTGCCATGAAGGGGTGTACTTGGTCTGCAACAATGTTTAGGTAGGTGGTACGTGTCAAAGTAACATCCACATGAATGCCAGGACCCAAGGTTTCCCAGCAGAACATTGCCCAGAGCATCACACTGCCTCCACCGGCTTGCCTTGTTCCCATAGTGCATCCTAGTGTCACTTCCCCAGGTAAATGACACACACGCACCCGGCCGTCCATAAGAAAACGCGATTCATCAGACCAGGCCACCTTCTTCCATTGCTCCATGGTCCAGTTCTGACGCTCACGTGCCGATTGTTGGCGCTTTCGGCGGTGGACAGGGGTCAGCATGGGCACTCTGACCGGTCTGCGGCTAGGCAGCCCCATACGCAGCAAGCTGCGATGCACTGTGTGTTCTGACACCTTTCTATCATAGCCAGCATTAACTTTTTCAGCAA
>OOFE01013175.1:0-17325 GCA_900323365.1 Monocentris japonica
CCCAAACACACACACACACACACACACAGACACACACAAAACATAACTGGGTTGAGGCCAAACAAGGGAATAAATATCATGCTGAATGACATGTTTTAAGTGTTGTTGATCTGGTTGTTGTCTTCTCTCCTTCACACAGAACACAGGTGACATATTCAGCAGCACATTAGGAACTATTACATGCCACACAACATGATTCACCAAGCCAACATAAACATTCCTATTGATATTCAGACAGTGGAAAAGATATCTTTGGGAACACATTGGCCACACCCGTTGTGAGTCATCACACCAAGCAGGATTAGGGGGCTTACCCCAGACTTAGCTGAGGGGAGACACTGAAAAGAAAACAGCTCTCCTTCTTTATATCCTCCTTCTGTCTGTTGCAAGAGCCAAAATTGGGGGGATTTTGAAGGTGTGCTGCACAGTACAGTTGCTACTGGGCAGGGTAGAGCTGACGCTGGAACTTGGGAGTTTTTTTATTCGCTAAGCCTTCACAGAAGGGCAGGTGAGGCTGGGCAGGTGGCTCTTTTACTGCTTGGAGAGTAATTGGCTCCTCTTCAAAGCAGGCGCCCGTAAATATCACACCACTTTGAGTCGACACGGAGCGCTCATAAACAAAAGGGGTACTAGTGTAAGAAACAGAAATTGGAATATTTTCCCTTATAAAGTGAATTAACTGTCCCTCCATGATTGCCTCTAAGAGTTACAAGTGAACATCGGTTATCATCAACTGAGAGACCGTTTGATCATCAGAGCAGGAGCTATACTGTACATTATGAAAATATTGTTGGATGTTTCAGGCTCAGCTGTGCTGCTTCATTTCCTGCTGATTGTGCTGTTGCTCCATTACCTTTCTATGGAGGTGATAACAGTGCACCTGCTCCCTCTGCTTCCTGTGTCTGACCACGGCTAGTCTGGCCCCTCCCAGTCAGCCCATGCAGTGCAGAGCAGCGTTGTCTGCCTACAGGTGGTGGTGGAGCCACTGACCCTGCAGTGTGGCTAAATGCACACACTATTACAACTAATAGTCTTTGTCACAGTTAAGGTTTATTCATGATCTGCTGTTTGCTGTCTCCTCCTATCCCGATCACATCCATATACATGGGTAAACAGTCTATTCTAAATATTACCACAGAAGCAGAATTTAAACAAAAAACTGTCAATGGGCTTTACATGTCTCAGTATCCCAACTAATATCTGTAATATCTAATATATATTAATGGGATATGGTGTTTACATCTGCCAACTCTTAAGTAAAATACTACATGTAGATACAGCATGTGCTATGAAACATGGAATGCAATGAACACTGAATGTGTGCATGGAAATGGATACACACACTTTCTCCTGCTTCCTCTCTTTTATAGTTCCAAACAAACACACGCAAATACACACACCTACGTACGCACGCTCGACATTTCAGGAAAGTGGTCCTATATCCTCTTCACGTGCTCTGTTTCCTTGCGGTGGGTCCACATATTTATGTGAGTTGTTTCTTTTTCCGTCTCCCTGAGATGAGGGATCACTGACGGATGTGAGAATCTAATGCCTCGGTCTAAAGCTGGCCTGTCAGAAGGCATTACTGCTCCGTGTTGTGGAGGAGGACAGTTGGAATCCCTGAGCACTGATATCTTAATCTGCGTCTTTCAGGAGGGCGACTCCTGATGAAGTGGTCACTAGAGAGGGAGGGAGGATCGGGCGGGACGGGTCGGAGGGAATGCAGGTGACCCGTGACGTTAGCTGGCAGGTAAGTCTGAAGGAAATGGCATGCCCGGACACGGCGACTCCTCGCTCCTTTTTTGCCACTAACCCTTCACTTTTTTACCCTCCATCCCAGGAGAGTGTTTGCAGGAGAGGGGTCTTAAAAGCTGTGCCCCAGTTAAAGCAGCCATCATCATTACACTAAGAGGCTGAACTGTGGCTGCGTAATGTGTGTGCTGACTTACTCCGTCTGTTTGGAGGGCCCTCACCAGAAGTGTGTCTGCTGTTGACTCTACCCATTTAATATTGTTTGAATTTTTCATCAAGATCCCAAGCCCTGTTACAAGAGCCCTTTGTTTCCAGACTTGTTTGTACATTCTTTGTGCATGCGTGCGTGCGTGTGTGTGTGTGCGTGCGTGCGTGCGTGCGCGTGTGTGTGTGTGTGTGTGTGTGTGTGTGTATTTACATATACACACATTTAGGGTGTTTGATGGAGAAAGAAATTTAGTATTAAAACTTTACATATCTTTTGTTCACTTTTTTCCAACACCTAGGACCACACCGTGTTTACTCCTAAGTGTTGTCCATCCTGGGGGTCTAGTGGCGGTCTGTGGTGGTCTGTGGTGGTCTGTGGTGGTCTTTGGCGGTCCGGTGGGGGATTCCAGGGTCTGGACTGGACATCCAGCTGCAGACATCTCTGCACCCCTCTCTTCCAGCATCCTTTGTGCAGGGGACCCTGACGCAGCCTTGAATGCAGGTCACCGCAGGTTACTGACAAAGCTCGGTGAAAGGGGGGTTTTGTGTGCGCGTCTGAAAGAAGTGCACACGGTTAAAAATAGCCTCCCCTCCTGTCAATGCATCGCCATTAAAAACAGCTGGGCCGGGCTCCTGCCTGCATTCAGCCACGTGAAAGTTGATGCTGTCTTTGTGCCGCTATCTTGTCACAACTCCCCCTTTACTGCCGCCCTTTGTTGGCTGCTTTGTGCTAGCGCCATCACGGAGGCAAAGTCAGCCTCATAAAAAGAGTTCATTTTGGATTCACTGGCCTCCGATGAACACTGGGAACTTTCTTTTTTGTGCCTTCCTCCATAAATTGACGCTCACTCACTGTGCCCTGTCAGTCTGTCTCAAAAGATTCTTTATGGAGCATTTCCTACTTCTCCCCTTGGACACGTTTTGACAATTCACCCATGTAGGTAACCACCCTATTCACACTCAGTTGATTCTGAGGCTGTCAGGATACCAACAATTGAGGATAAAAGCTGTCGTAATTTGGTATAAGATTGTGAATCAGGTTGTGGGAATAAAAAACTGAGGTCGATTAAATCTATTACTGACAGTAATAGATTTAATCGACTTCAATCTCCCTGGGTTGTCAGATGAGCTTGAGGATCCATGAAAGTGCTTTCATTATGCTGTCAGTTATGACACATTAGATCCTTCATTGGCTTTAGTATGAGTCCTCTAAGTCTACAGGTAAAAGTAAACACACAGGATCCCACCCATGGAGCAGCCGTCAGCGGTTTCAATGAATCAGCTCTAGCCGGGCAGCTCGGCGCTCCAGAGGTTAATGGATGGGGAGGTTGGCCTTGTCTGTATGGCACAACCCGCCCTGTCAGATGTGGTGCTTTCAGGAAGCCCTCGTTTACCAGGCTTGTCATTTTCCACCACCCCCCTATTGTTCTCTCTCTACCCCCCTCCATTCTCTCTCTCTCTCTCTGTCTCGCTCCCTCTCTCCCTCTCACTTCATCCAAGGCCTTTTCTGATGCCAAGAGAACACACACATGCAAGCAGGAACATGCACTCTCAGATCGACACACACTCATGAAGACAGACACAGACAGCCACACACACACACACACACACACACAATCAGAAAGCCTCCAAAGTGTCCTCTTATCTTATCAGTATTGTCATCGCTCTATCATCCAAAGCTTTGCCCTCCAATCCTCTTGTCTGATCGCTCAGACTGACTTGTATATAAAAAAAAAATTCTGGGTGCAAGTTGTATTTAGTTTATATATTTATTTCCTCTAAAAGTTTTTTTCATCACCTTAACATTTTTCATTTTTTGGTTTACTGCTTTCTTTTTTATTTCTTTCAAATTTTGGCTGTTTTTTTTGTGCATAAAAAATGTGTTTCAACTCCTCCTCCCATCCTGCTCATTTTCTCCCTCACCCCTCTCTCTCTCTTTTTCTCTCTCTCGCTCGCTCGTTCGCTCCCTCTCTCTTTTCTTCTCCGTTCTTTTGTTCCATCAGTCTCTGTCTGCTTTAGTCCAGGCCTCTGCTGCTGCTGTGCCGCTGATGGAAGGGATTGTCTGGTTTTATTAATATGACAGGTGAGCCTGCCCAGCTGCTACCTGTGTGTGTGTGTGTGTGTGTGTGTGTGTGTGTGTGTCTGCGTGCCAACTAGCAGCAGCTGTCTCACACTCACACGCATGCACACATCCAGGCACATATGCTCTCATATGAACACATTCACACAAACATTATTGGCATACAGATTTTAATATGTCACATAATCTGAATTCACACTCTTAGATGCTCGCAAACACAAGCACACACATCTTTTCATACTGATGGAAACCAACAAAACTCCCCATTCGCACCATATCTGGATATTATTACACTCATATTATCCTTTTGTTTACTTCCCCTTTGAGATGGCCGTAACATCCATCCTCTTGTATGATTTGACTCATATGCTGGGGTTCAATACATCCATATTGACTTAATTGTAACTCAACTCAAGGGACACAGGCTGTACTCATATAAGGGGCTAAGATGAGTCAGTGAATAGAGGGTTGTTGGAACAATGGGAAGCTGGGCGGACGTGGGCTGGTGCTTCGAGGAAGGCGTCGGGCTTTGTATCAGTCATTCGCTGGACTTCAGGCATGACGACGGCTGCCCAGAGGTCTTCCACCTGAACAGACTGTGTTCAGAGTCTCTCCATTGCCTCGGGAGACCACCTTTGTCTTAGCTCCATGTGGAAAATGAACACACGCTAATGGGTCAACATCAGTAGAAATTGTGTCTGTGTGTGTGCGGTTAGGTGGGAGGCAGGGTTAAGAGGCGAGCAGGCAGCTGATAAACCAGTTGGGGGGATGGAGGTGGAGAATGTTGTTGAAGGTTGGGTGACTCTTTCTGGCTGTCTACCTAGCTAAAGGTGGGCCACACCTGTTCCTGAGCTCTTTGGTTTTGAATCAGATCGTGTCATAGGAAGATAATCTCACTTCATGAGAGGTACAGCCTTCACCTGCTCTCTGTCAATGGGACAGTTTCTATAGCGCTTTAAATCACAGTCTGCCAAGCTAACAGTAGCTGAACGTACAGATTTTTATTTGTCTCCTTCTAAGCATCATCCAGTTACCCTAGAGGAGTTGCCCACTCTACAACCAATCTCTGAGGAAGGTATAATTTATTAGCGCCCTCTGGGGAGACGACAGACTGGCTGGCTGATGGGCAGAGATAGTGCTGGCCCACTTAGTTAACAGAGACTGGGGAAGGAATCGTCCCTGCGCTGACCCATGACGCCGTAGCTGGCTGCTGGCTGAGCTACCACCTCCAACACACCGCCATTAAGGTTTTATCACTCTTCATAAAACAAGAAGGTCGACTTTGAAGTACTGTTCTCTGTGCTGCATGGGTTAGAACTGATTTGTAGGGATTTCATGGTCCCTCTGTGGTCTTGAGCCCACTGTCCCTGAATGACAGCTCAAACTTGTGTCATTGTCTGATATGCTGCTTTATAGATGTGTATGTTCATGAAATTAGTAGTAATACGGTTTATCCTCATAGAAATGTCTCAATATGTTGAGAAATAAGTGTGTTATACACTTCAGAAGAACACACCAACAGCAAGTTTCGGTTGCTATGACAAAGTTTTGAATAGAGGCCAACTCACCCAGTCTACAAAGAACGCAGGTAGCATTAGCATAGAGGTCGCCTCCCCTCAAGGAGACTATTACTCATGAACTACATTTTCCATGGAATGGAATATTACTTACTTGCTGCTTAAAGCACACTTTGCTCTTTTCAAATTTTACCATTGCGCCCGGCAAGATCAAAAGGGCCTTTCAACATGTCGCTGTGTTCAATGAGCTTTCATGTCTTACCTCATTACTGGAAAACTTTTCTTTGATTGAGCCGAGGTCTGAGCCGAGTTTGGTCTGACAATGGGCTGGACGACTTTCGCCGTGGCACAATGAGGAGGCAACAAAGATGTTGTCTCAAATCCCTCTCGAGATGTTGGGCCCCCATGCTTTACTGCGGCCAACAGGCCTGTGAATTACAGTAAGACCCCTAAAAGTGAGGATTTGTAACTCCTCTGATCAGACTCAGCTCACGGCCAGCGAAGGCTAAATCCCTGCAGGGATCCAGCAGCAGAACAGGGGATGAGATGAGCTTCTCCGAATAGATCTCCTCTGCTGTTTCTAGATCCTTTCTGATAGCCCCTGAAAGAATGGCTTGAGGAGCTAAAATGTGACTTTAAAATGTGTCTTTTTTAGCTCAATTGACATATATCCAACAGAAGACTGTTAAAACTAAAAAAAAATCGGGAGAAAATTGTATTTCACATTTGTACAAGATAATACATGACACATTTTCTTGAAAAAAGAAATGTTTTATTCAAACAATTTTCTCAAGGTTGCAAGGATTTTTTTAGTTCTAACATTTCATGTCAGGGCACCAATATTTTTTCCAATTATTTTTGAAGAATGGAGCAAACAAAGCCTTGAGTGAATCCTTGAGTATACACACCCGTCTCTGAGTCTGAGAATTGGGCTGCAAAAGTCAGAGAACCCAGACAGAAGTGGCGTTTTACTGATCAGTAGCTGGTCTCTGAGGAAACTACTTTTGACCTCCCTCCTCTCTCTCTATCTCTCTCTCTTTACCCTCATCTCTCTATACCTCTTTCTCTCTCTCACTCTGTCTGTCTCTCTCTCTTTTACAACTTCATTTCCTCTACCGTTGATTTGGAGTGTTTGTTTTAAAACATTTTTATCATCTTTCCAGTGATAATAACTGCTTTATAGGCTCAGGTAATTGCAGTTCTATGAAACCAAAATGCCTACAAGAGACAATATAAATATTTGAGTGATAAAAAGAAGGTGTCCCTGTGACCTAGGCCAAGTAGAAAATTAAAAATGAAATGAACTGCACCTATTGTGGATTTTCCATCCTGACAATTTTTTTTTCTTTTGAGAGACCATCCAATAAGAGCATAGCTTTTGTTCCTGTTATCACACTCTGTTCATTTGTCTCCCAGCCGGAAAGCCATGTTAAGATAACGCCTTCTTATCATCTGATTGTCTTATCAAAGTTGAGCGACACAGCACCCAGGACAGCCGTCAGCCTGGGTGAAAAGACTAAGTGCTATATACATCTCTCGTCAAACTTTGTGCTCAAAATACATAGACAGTGCTCTTTGAGTATACTCAGGTATTTATTGCACACACAATTTATTCAAGATTTGTTACTTGCAATTTTTGAGGGGGTGTTAAAACAAACCAGGTGCAAGTAGGCCGATACGGTATAACCTCAAGTCCTGTTCTTTAATTTCTAGGCATTTGAAGTGCAAGAGTGTGCAACCCTTCTACAGCATTTGACACCAGGGTCACTGGAATTGCCCCACTTGAACTAAAAGACATTTACTTTGGTTTGGAAAGTGAAAACTCGAACACCATTAATTTGTTTGCTCTCCCACTAGTCGTGACCACAGCAAATGCCATCACCTCAAAGAAGTGGTCTGTCGTCCTCACTTTTATTTGTTTGTTTCTTTGGAGGGTGTGAGAAGTTGTGGAGCAGGGCTGTAGCGGACACCGGGCCTGGAGGGGGGGAGGCGTGGGGACTCTCCAGAAGGAAGGCTTTGCAGTGAGAGAGCTAGGGAGCTAGCAAACAAGTTAGCTAGCGACAGAGGGGGTGGGGGGCGGGGATTCATTTAGCCAGGCATAGCTGCTCTTGTTTGTGGTTGTCCCTGACAGCGTCGGCAACGCTGCTCCAAAGCACCTGTGTTTGCTCACTAGCTTTCCCCCAATCTGCTCGAAAAATGCTGTGAGCATGTCACATGGTGGCCAGATAGCCTGGGCACCATGGGAATACAAAAGCCGGGGCTTTTAGAACAGTTAATCATTAATGGAGGCCACTCTTTTGTTCCCATTCAGTTCCACACTGACAGAGGCTTTGATATTACATATGGCAGACAGGTCAGATGCAGATATAGCCAAGTACATCAACAGGAAAGTGCTTTCAGGTCCCTTGAACTGCAGTGATGAGAGTTGGTGGTAAGGCAGCAATGGAAAGGTTTCCTTCAAATGAAAGCCACGTGCATCTGTAGAGGATAAGGAGAACACACAAGATTAATCTCACTCAACAGTATTGCCATTGGATGTGTTATTCAGAATGCAGCAACTGCCATAGAGGTATTGATTGGTGGCAGTGAGTTATTGAGCAGTGTCAATACATGGTGGTGGCATATCTAAGTTACATAATAGTGATGCAAAGTTACGAGACTCTTTTAGTGGTGTTAAACAGGAACCATGATTCTATGTTTTCAACATTGTGCCTGATTGGCAGGATGGCAATGAACAGAAAAAGTCTTTCATGGGATGGCGGGCCACTTTACCCTCCCTATAATTAATTAACAGGCCCTAATCTCAGTTTGCTCTCCATCTTGAACTGTCAATGAAAAGTCCAGGACTCATTTCAAGCCTGTCAAAGTGGGCTTTAGGGCAGAAAAAAGCAAACCATGAACTTGCTTTCACAAAGCAGGGCCACATTTATCTTTCGGGGAGATTAAGTTTACACAGCCACATTCTTATAAACCACTAAAAGGGTTTGAGACAAACTCTTATCTTGCATTAACTTCAGCATGCCAATGGTTCTTTATTGAAAGTTAGTCTCGACCCCACCCTAACCCCCAATGCTAATAATACTGTATGGGACTTGGAGAGGATAGTGGGACCACAAACATTTACGGCTGAAAATGTAGTACAAAAGCAGGCAAAGTGGCCACTCAACACAGGACGCGGTGTGGGTCAATCATTAACGTAGCACTTTTAGTGATATCTGCTGTCTGGCACGGAGTAGAAGTCAAGAGATAAATGAAGGTTGTGTTTCAGGGGATCAAGTAAAGTTCCAGCTTACGTGCTTTAGCAAACATACCAGGTTTCTTTTGAGACTTTTGTGATTGGTTTTCATGTCTGAATCTCACTCAGTCACACAAAATATGTTTTTGGGCTGGCCAACCATAATGAAATGACTCAACTGTATGTTTGTGTTAGGATCAGTTCAGCACTTCTTGATAACCTGTGATGAAATCATTCCAGCCTCTAAAATATCAACATTTCCAGCTTCAAATATAGTTTTGTTGTTCCTTTATGAATAATTGGTATGAAGGAAGTGGTTTCCAAAAAGATAAAATGCACAAAACAACTGAAACCTGATGCAAATAACAAATGGGTTTGTTTGCAAAATAGCAAATCTTCATCATTCTAAGCATCAGAAAATTTTAAATATGTACCTACTTGACCGTTTCAGTCCTATTTATCATGATGCATGGGCTCTTTTAAAGAATCAACACATATCATAACCTCCATGTCAAGCGTGAACATCATGCAGCCATAATTCTTTCCTTACATGCAGCTTGACTTCACCATAGTGTGTTTATTTGCTAACCCTGGTCACTGATGATAAGGGCCATTGGTGTCCCCAAACTGTAGCTCACCATCTCTCTTAGTGACAACACGCCCATGTTTCTACCAAAGCCTGAACACATTTATACTGCCGGGCCCACAAAAAGAGGAAAATAAAGAACAAAACATAGGTGCCAATAAATCCTTTGCCTCAGCTATAAGGAAATAAATTAGGTCGAGTGTAGTCAAAGGATGGGCTTAACAACTGTATGCTTCAAACAAAGGTTCCTGTTTCAGGAGGGAAGGTAGGTGATGGATGGCTTGGCAAACATAGTTGACATACCTGGCCGATGCCATGGACCGGTCACAACCCAGGACTGAGAGGGACATTGTGTGAGTGAGTGTGTGTGTGTGTGTATGTGTGTGTGTGTGTGTCTGTGTGCATACACACATCAGTGAAGTGCTTAGCTCCTCTCCTTTCCGTACCATCCCCAGCTACCCCTCTTCCCTCTGAGGCCTCCTCTCCCTCCTCTCCTCCACTCGGGCCATGGGGATCCCTTCAGTCAGCAGAGCCCTGTTTGACAGAGACACAGCCTCCATAAATCCCATCCTCCTATTTATTTGATGTGCAGTTCTACTAGGACGCCTTCGATCCGTCCTCAGGGAGCCCGCATCTCAAAACACTCAAATAGTCTGGGTGCGCCGATAAGCACGGGGCTGGAATTATATTCCCAAAATCCCAAATCCTTATAGAGCGTTGCTCCATCATATTTTTAGATGCATAGACTGCAGAGAGGAAACTGCCAGCTGATATGGCCTGGTGAGCTATTGCTATTGCTATTTGACCATCATCTAATGTTTTTTCTATATGTGTATATTATGTGGAAAAGATAAATATGTAAAGGAAAACATGTGTACAGGATGCTCCTTTTCCATTGAGATGGTGAGGTTTGGAGCGTGGGAGACAGGTCAATGCAGCTCGCTGTGTGAGTGGTAGACCTATACGGGGAACACCCAGGAATGTTTAGTTAACTCGCCCGCTGCATTCAAGCATGTGTGTCAAAGGTGTTTACAGGGTGTTGACATTCACACATTGGCAGAGAGGTAATGTGAACGGTATAGCCAAGACTAGCTGTGCTGAGCGCTGAATGTGTTTACGGCCCTCATGTGAAGAGATCCGAGCACAAAAAGAAGGAAAAGAAATTGCAAGCATTTATGCAATGCATTAAATATTTGTACATTGTGTCAATTGTGTGAAATGTGATCATTTTTATGCAATCAAATAATCATGCAATAAAAAAACACCATTCTTACATATTTCAGCAGTATTTTATATAATATTTTTTTATATTCAGCTTAAATGTATTTTTTGCCATTAAAGTGGTGTAGAAAATGTTGTTTTCATTTCATTGTAAATTAGAAAAGAATGATTAGGCACGTTTTCAAATATTTAAATGTTTTGTTTTGTTTGTGTTTTTAAAAATGTTGGCATTAAATAGATATACAAACGTTATTTGAAAAGCCCTCCCAGTAAATTGGACATGTTTGAATTTGGTAAGAATTAAGTGGCACCAAATTATCTTTCTTTAATGAATATTTTTTTATTTTATTCATAATAATACATGAATTGTTTTCATAGAACAAATATTTTAAAACACCTTTAATACTTTTCACAATGAAAGATGAAGCCTAAGATAAACCTTGGTGGGGATAATGTTGTGTTCAAATCTTTACAGAGCTGCAAGACAATCAATAATAATTGATTGATAATATTAACCCAACAAAATGTTGTTGTTTTTTCAAAGACAATTACATATTGTGTTCATATTTATTTACATCCACAATAAAATAACCCTTATTTAAACCTGCATTTCAACATTATTCACGATTTCCAAATTATTTCAATAAATTATGTCCTTTTAGTTTGTCTGCTTGCCTTTTCCTGACGAATTCAGAAAAGATATTCAGAGCTTTTTTTAATTTTATTATCATAACATAAACTAACTAATAATTAATTTGATCGTAAATTTGTTTTACCATTGATAAAACTAACCTGATAATGGGTGGTTTAATTTCTCTATTTGATGGCTTAGCAATAAAACACTATTACGCAGTCATATGTCCACACAGTGTGTGGACAAGAGCAAACCCATGATATGTAGATATAAATAACACTAGAACAAAACAGTGTAGCAATAATTCACTTACTTTAAAAAAATGCTACATTTTGGTGGTACATTTTTATTTTCTGAAAACATTTTAGAAAGATTCAGCACAAATTGGGAAACAGGAAATTATAAGTGATATTGATATTATGAAAGAAAAGAGCCTAATCATTTAATTATTTTGTAATAACTGGAAATTGAAATTAGAAAAAAAAACTGTGTATAGACTATTCATGTCTGGAAAATATCACATTATTAAAAATAGACACTGACATTTTATTTATATCACAACAATCTATATTAGAAATACAAATACCAAGAGCATCATCTCATTCACCCACTGAGAGGCTACCTCGCTGTTAATAATATGACCACCCACTAAGAGCTGTGAGGCTTGAAGGGAACGGCTTTGACCGTATCCTGCCAGCTTTCTACCGTTCTACAGGTGACAAAACACGTAGACTGTTACAGTACATGTATGCCCACTGACTTTAGGTCACATAAAATCAACATTTAGTGACTGAACCCTGGCATGGACCACAATACTGCAGGCATCCCCAGACTGACATTGTTTGAGGTAATTGGAGGAGTGTTGTAAGTTTCCTATGACTCACTGGCTCTTTCTCCACCCTTGAATGCTGGGAGATTGTAGGTTGTAGTGAACTTAACAACGAAGTCCTCTCAACTCATAAATTACACGGCCATGGACAACCTTAAGCGCTGTTGAAATGCCTTGAACGGAGCTTTATTTCAGTGTTGGTGGAGCGTGAAGCTGAGAGCACCACCCCACAAGGAGTCTGACTCTCACAGGCAGGAATAAGACAGCTATTTATCTTGCCATACCTGAGGTTTGACATGCTAGCTAAACGCTGGTGGTACACCAAAGGTGTATGCGAAAACAAGCACTTACTGTTTCTTAATGATGTTGCTCTCTGAGCTAAAAATCCCATAACAGTTTGGACCTTTTTTGTGATTAGGACTCTGTATGCCTTGCCAAGCAGTAAATAAAAAGTTGTCTTAATATAAAAGGTTTCTCTCCTATACACAAAGATTTCCTTCCTGGAACCAGGCTACTCAGCAATAGCACCTCTCTTTGAAATACGATATGACAGATTAAGAGCTTCGGCATTAGAATAAACCATTGTGGAATTATCATAGTCTGTGTTTTCACTGTGGTGCAAAACAAATGTTTTCTTGCAGCATCTGTGTGTGTAACAGTTTAAATTATGACTCTTTTAACCCAAGAGGTTGTATACTAAACATGTCACTCTCTTCAACAAAGGTACATCACTCAGAAACAGTTAGATAAGAATTCAATATAACATATTAACTTTGAAAACCTTGAGATTTCATGGGGTTGTAAAGGTGACAGTGAGGACACGGCCATGGAATCAAGTTTGTGTTTACTGTCTCTTCTGGAAGGCTTTTCTTCACAACGTCATAGTGAGTAATAGAAATCATCCTCAGTCTGGCCACCCAGGGGGTCCCTGACACCACAATCTTTACAGAGGGGGATGGGCACACGTGTGTGTGTGTGTGTGTGTGTGTGTGTGTGTGTGTGTGTGCGCGCGTGTGTGTGTGTGCGTGCACGCATATATGTGTTTATGCAAGTATCTGCTCACGTGCATGAATATGCTCCCTCTTATGTGTTTTGGTTCTGCCGTGACATCCCACTGCTCTTTTTTTGTAGATACATTTACTATTGTTACTTTTTTCCCAAAAGACTTCAATGGGGAACCACGGTACTTCCAGTTCCTGCCATACAGACAACGTTACAAGCATTGAGTCTGAATACGCATTCAGCTAAGAACTAGTCAATGTAAATGCAAACACAAACCAACAAACCAAAACAAAAGAGCACAATATGGATCCGTCTCTCAGCCAGAGCCACTACTCTTGGTCTGTTTGCCCTCTCTTCTAACTGGAGTTGCCATTAGGTCATATAATGACCGCATCTCATTTCTCCCTCAAGAGCCCTCTGCAGCGTTCTGTCCTTGGCTGGCAAAGTACGTCTTTGTCACTCCTAGAAATGGGACTCCTCGCTATATATTACATTTATACATATGATACGTACTCCATTCCATTTTTTAAATTTTCTTCGTATATGACAACTGCTTAAAAATGAAACATTTGCACACGGTGTCAACATATGCAAAGAGCACTTGGGTATCGTTATCGCGCTTGACTTTTGTTGCCTCCTCTAAGAAGAGAAGAGGGTCAGATGTTATTCCCCTCCCCAGTCACCAGCCTGCCTTTTATGGCTAAGAGAGAGGGATTCAACCCCTAAATGAGTGCACATGCTAAGGTGACCGGCGATACACACGTGATAACCCGTTCAATTAGACAACACCACGATGGCAGGCAGAATGTGGACAGATAAATGACCATACAGTAGGGTGTACAATGGGAATTAAAAGTATAGGGCAGCTGGGCTCTTATCTGGCCGGGGAAGAAGAAACCAGGCAACAAAGGGAGGCCTAAGACTAAGAGGCTTGATGCATGGGAAAGCCATGGGCCGGCCATTGTGGCTGCCCTTCTGCTGAGCAAATAGTCCAAACTGTTCATTCCCCATCTCCCATTCTCTCGCCGGTACATTGTTTGTGTCCTTGCATTTCATTCCGACTGGGGAAGATTGCTCTCAGGGCCAGTGAGCAAACAGTCCAGAAAAGAGCCGGCTATCTCCTGCCGTTCCCAGGAGAACTAGCATTTTTATTTCAGCTCCAAGCTGTCAAAGGATTGGAGAGTTTATGTCAGGATCCTGAATTAATTGCTTTAAGCCTTGGGGCCGACGCCGGCGTTTTTATCACCAAATGTTCAGTAAAATGTTTCCTAGCAAATTATGCAGCCCCCACCATCTCCACGCTCAGTCGCCAAACATTTGGTATTGGATACATACAGGATGAGTTTCTGCAACACAAATGATGTGTTTAGTTGTTGTGACGGCACAATGGTGTGAATAGTGATGGGCTATAGCACGGCTGTCAAGGATTTGGTGGAATGAAGGCAAACAGAAAACTTTTGTGTGTTTTTTTTTCTCCCTCTCCATCACGGTAGGTGCACGAGCCAAGCTTGGCAGTAAAATGAGTAAGCTTACAGATGCCTCAATAAACCATAGCTGACATTTGGTGGACCGGGCTTTACAGGCTCCAAACCATGCTCTGAACTGCCAAACTGACTTCAGAACCGGCTGTCATCCTCATATCCATCCCATGCCACTGCTTACTTAATAACTATACACAGTATATCATACATTTGGATCGGCAGCACGCTCATATATATACCAGCAAACTACCACTGGCTACCAGTGCCAGTGATTAGAAGCCATATATCCGACCACCCTCTGTTAACAACTACTCCCTCATCTTAAACAAACCTTATGCTGAATTTCAATGCAATGCTGCAGTATCGCTGAGTTAAAAATATAGGTTCATATCTGAGTCTTAATTATTAATGTTTGATAAAAAAAAAACATACAATTTATACAGTCAATAACCTTTTGGCCTTTCACACAATTTTGTATCTCATAGATCAAGAGAATGATCAAAAAAATGTCTGCCTTGGTCATAAACGTCATTGTTCTATTGGTAGATCAGGTAGTATTTCCATTTTCTGCTGACCCTTATATGAAAGGGCCAAAAACAACACAGAAACGGTTGGTCCAACAGTTCCAGTCTTCACAGCCACACACCAGTAACTGAAACGGGAGCCGCCATCTGGACTTTGCTTTTCTTTATACAAATGCATGTGACAGAACAGTGGGCCATTATATTTGCATCTAAAAAGCATTAGCAATATCGCTCCATGCCACGTGATGCTATGCTATTTGTATAGATTGTTTTATAAAGTACCTTCCAATGAGCCAACACTGACAATAATAAATCATTGTGGTGGTCTTCACGTCTGAATCCTGATAGGGAGGTAATCCCCACAATATATTGCAGTTGACTGATGCTTGGTTTGCATGTCAAGGGTCCCCCATGTGGAATTTGCATCAATATATAGAGGCAACTGTCTCTGACATTATGACAAAGACAGGTTGGTTGTTACAAGTCTGAACCCACAGCTAATTCAACTGTAACCAAATGACTCAGAAATACATCAATGTCAGACACACACCTCTCACACAAAACAGTCAAGTGTTGATTTTTATCATATTGCATCTCTCCGTTGGACTCCTCAAGATAAGGCTGCCCGTCGTGACCAATAAATCTGGCAGTTCCCTCCTTAATCTGAAAGGATATTAAGTGACAACCGGGTGGGATGTTTCTGTCAGCGTCAAGCAGGCGAGGGTTAAATAGTGTGTATCAGGGGACTACTCTGTAGTGGGGAAATCATACAGCCCTCATCTTTCACCATAATCTGCTCAACAACCCTATAGACGCCTCCCAGCTTTCCTCAATCCTTCAGCTGAGCATCCGTCTTTCCATTATAAACGACATAGCCATTTATATGGGATTAAATTGGGGATTAATTTGATTCAAGTCAGGGTATGGGAATTCATTAACGGGCTGACAGTGGTGCTATACATGGGGGGAATGTAATTTGAATCCCCAAGGGAAACACTATGGGGCACTGGGGGCCATGTTGAGATGGAGGTCTTAAAGACAGGGAGGTTATTGTTCAACACTTTGGATTTCCATTTTGACACTTGTATGTTGGCACTTTATTGCTGTTGATTGGTTGTTATCAAATTGAGTGCAGCAATGCTATTAGGTGAGGGTGTGCTGAGAGAGACAGGCCAAGCTGGAGAGAGAGAGAGAGAGAGATGGGTTCGACCTAAAGGAGAAAATAGCTTATCCTTAGATTTGTCCTCGTCTATCTGCATGAATCAAGAATAGTTCTCGGCACTCATATAACCGCTGAAGATGAACAAATACAGGTTTTTCACACAGATTTGGCTCTCACTCACACGGTATTAAAACGAGCACATTATTTGAATGTCAGTGATTCTCATGAATGTTGAAATGGCATATCCATTGCGGCCATTCCCCGACAAGCCGCGTGGTGTAAAGTAAAGGCATTAAATTCAACTCGGACGCAGATTACAGAATTCACCCCTGCAGAACACCATCCTGGCATTCGTTAAATTGGACAAGCCCCATTGTAAGATAACCTATCACAGTGCACATGTCTGCATAGGGGAACATATGCAGGACAAAATATTACGTAGTTTGTTATTCCGAGGGCCGCGCCGGGGGCACACAGGCTTGTTTGCCTTCACTGGGAGAGGAGATTGGATTGGGGGTTTAAATGAATCGCTGGCGCACCACGTTTATAGGTTTCATTAACTTTTAATGAGTTGGGTGTCCTTCGCTGTGATTGGCTGGCAAAGCTCTGCCTTCACTTCCTGGAACGGGAGCTGAGGGGGAAGTGAGGGATATTGCAGGATGTTGGCTTCCAAGCAATGGACATGTGCTGCCGAATGTTGTGTGCTGGATGGAAATGGGTCAGAAAAGGGGATATAATGTGATGCTATTCCAAAGCAGAAGCCCCAGATATCCATCAGCGTTGGCAACTGCTGAATCTAAAACCTGGAGGTATCAAGCCTCGAGGGGAATAAAGAGACCATGGCATATCAATCGCCGGCAAGCAGGAATCCCTTTACCACAGCTGACTGACATATCGTTTATGGTAGCTTTGCCAACAAGGTTTGATCTCCAAGACTAGCATGAGACCCACTGGGAAATGCCTGTGGAATTACCAGAGAGGGGCTAGAAGAGTGTGTTTGTGTGTGTGTGTGTGTGTGTGTGTGCAGAAAGAGAAGGCAGACATGTAGAGTGCACTCTGCCTGCTCTAATCTGCATAGGGTGTTAAGGGTGCACG
>OOFE01013176.1:0-13248 GCA_900323365.1 Monocentris japonica
AACTTCCAAAGAGGTACAAGCTGAACTCCAAGGTCAAGGTACATCAGTGTCTTATCGCACCATCCGTCGCTTTTTGAGCGACAGTGGGCTCCATGGAAGAAGACCCAGGAGGACTCCACTTTTGAAAGAAAAACATAAAAAAGCCAGACTGGAATTTGCTAAAATGCATATTGACAAGCCACGATGCTTCTGGGAGAATGTCCTTTGGACAGATGAGTCAAAACTGGAGCTTTTTGCAAGTCACATCAGCTCTATTTTCACAGACAAAAAAATGAATCTTTCAAAGAAAAGAACACCATACCTACTGTGAAACATGGAGGAGGCTCGGTTATGTTTTGGGGCTGCTTTGCTGCGTCTGGCATGGGGTACCTTGAATCTGTGCAGGGCACAATGAAATCTCAAGACTATCAAGGCATTCTGGAGCGAAACGTACTGCCCAGTGTCAGAAAGCTCTGTCTCAGTTGCAGGTCATGGGTCCTCCAACAGGATAATGACCCAAAACACACAGCTAAAAGCACCCAAGAATGGATAAGAACAAAACATTGGACTATTCTGAAGTGGCCTTCTATGAGCCCTTATCTGAATCCTGTCGAACATCTAAGGATAGAGCTGAAACATGCAGTCTGGAGAAGGCACCCTTCAAACCTGAGACAGCTGGAGCAGTTTACTCAGGAAGAGTGGGCCAAACTACCTATTGACAGGTGCAGAAGTCTCACTGAGAGCTACAGAAATCGCTTGATTGTAGTGATTGCCTCTAAAGGTTGTGCAACAAAATATTAGGTTAAGGGTCCCATCATTTTTGTCCATGCCATTTTCATTTATTTCATTATTTCATTTATAATTTAAAATATTCTGTTGAATCAAAACTCAAAAGCAAAGTCTGATGTCTATTAAATATGGAATAAACAACGATGAATGCCAATTACTTTTGTCAATTTCAAGTTATTTCAGAGAAAATTGTGGGTTCTACTTTTTGCGGGAAGGGTACCAACAAATTTGTCCACGTCTGTATGTTTAGAATTTTTCTGCGAATACCTTTGACCTTGTTGGATGTTTTTGGAAGTGCTGTGCTGTGTGTGCGTGTGCGTGTGCGTGTGCGTGTGTGTGTGTGTGTGTGTGTGTGTGTGTGTGTGTATGTAAAGCAAGGTTTCATTTGAGGATAGGGAACAGGAGTTTGAACTGGCTGACAGCAGCACTTCTTTAAACTTCTTCAGCCTGGGACCCAAACTGAGTAATGTAGCCCAGAGTAGGCTAAATAGTAGTAATAATAATAATAATAACAATAATGATAATAACAATAATAATAATAATACCAAGAAGACGAATATGAGAGAATCCATTCACTAAGTGTTTACATGCACACATTCTGAATGATTGCTCATATTCCGGTTCAGGTCTTATACAGGATAAGCTGTTGTATCTTCATACTCTTCCTCCAGTGTCCCCGACTGGAGGAATACTTCCTTCCTGGCTAACACGTATCCTCCGTTCCGTTCCGCTGACTTGGAGAGGACCGCAAGACAAACTCCATTCAAACATCTGGCTATTTATTTCTGCCGTACATATCGGCAACGTACAAACGTCACAGAACACGAGACATTTTCTGAATCATAAACCTATTCTGGTAAATCCGGCACATAGATAATCAACCAAGCAGCAGTTTTTTTCCATAAAATGCCAACTTTTAAACCTGGTTCACACTGCTCGTGTTTAGGTGGAAGAAGATTGTGAGAATAACGGGGAAACCGAAATTTAAGGTAGAAATGCTCCTAAAATAAGTGCTGCTTTGTGTATTGTATGTATACCGAAACGAAAAGCGCCATAAAACATCTTAATTCATATTCTACGAGGTGTGTATGTTTACTGATAATCAAGTTAACATTACATTGCCAGATTTTTGAATGTAGTTTGGCGTAACGTCTCTCCATACAAGAGTAAACGTATCGGGACTATTAACACCTTAGTTGAAGTGCAATGTGGGGCATCATAAGTACACTCGGTGGGTATTACGCACTATTCAACTCCTGGAAGTTTAGCGAGGCTGTGTATTAAGTTCATAGCATGTTGTGTTATGCCACGAATGTAGAGGTGATCCTGTAATTCATTGATAACGCCGTGCTAATGTGTGTCTTGTAAAGCCAGTTCAGGGAGTCATACAGAGTACAGCAGCTGCTGCGGCTTTAAGCCCGTTGTTTGGGATGGGCTTTGTTCATAACGTCATTCCAGCTCTCTCTTTCTTTTATTCCTCTCCTCCCTCCTCTCCCTCCTTCCTTCTCTAAATGACACAGTCCGCTTGGCTCCGTTACACCTCCGGCCATATTCTCCTAAAGAATTATTATTCCAAAGTTTCTGCGTTTTTTTCCCTTCCTCTGCGGGGGATTTTTTCCTCGGCCTCAACTTTTTTTGGCGTGTCATCATTTCTGTTAACGCAGTGGAGTCATCCGAGGCGACCGGAGCTCTCTCATAGCTGGATTTTCTCAAAAATCCAGTGAAACGACCCAGGAAATCCAGTCCTCTCTAACCCGGAGCTACCGCCGCTGAGCTGAAGCAGCGGCGAAGAGTCGCTATGATATTCCGGCAAAACCATTGAAGACACTATGGAAATGTAATTCTTCAGCCCAGGGATGTTTGTGCTAAAGTAACGCCTTCTTTTTTTTTATTGTGCTCCTTCTCGCCAACATGATGTTTTCATCTCTCTCTCTGTCTCAGGTAAAACTATGCTGACATCTCTGTGGCTCGTGCTGATGATGTTAGGGTTTAACTGGTACTGTAGTCAAATGATTATTCATGACATAGAGTTGAATCTAACCCAGTGAGTACTTCAGTGGTTTCTCTAATCAGGAAAAACAACTTTGTGCTAAACTTTTAAAATGTCAACAATTGCCAGTTGCAGCTATCATTGCACAGTATAGGGCAGGCAGGGTTTGAATCACAGACTGATGTAATGAATGAATCCCAGGTAACCAGAGTGAAGGGGTGTAGACTTTTACCACAGTCCATGACTCTGTACCAGGCCTATTAGACAGTAAGAGTCTGGAAGTAACAATAGATTGTGTGGCTGTTAGTTGGAAGTCGTCAAACTGCATTGCAGTTACGATGTTAGCCAGCTTGTCTGCTTTTATGCATGTGTGTGCTTGTGCAGGGAAACATGTTCATGCTCAGGACCTTGAAATAGAGAGAGAATCTCTCAATTTGGCAATATGTAAATAATGCAATAGAGGAAGTGAACCTTTAATTTCTTCATTTTTCGGCTCTGGGAACTCAACAGAAACACTCCGATGAAGCTATAGAGGTTTTCCTTTGCTTCCTACTAACCACTAGTACTCATTTACTTACTGATCACTATTTTGCCAGTTTCTTGTTGCTCTTGTAATTTTACTAGTTGTTATATAATAGATACTAGGCACTCTGATATCTGCTATTAGTCACTGTAATGTTTGTGAAAAGGCACTAGTCACTAAAATAGCCACTAGTTCTTATTTTTAGTTACTTACTAGTCACTATTCTGCTAGTTACTAGTAGCTTTAGTAATTTGCTACATAATAGATAATGGTACTGATTTAATAGGCACTAGTGATTAAGAATTTTACTTGTAGTTTTAAGTGACAGTTTTTTCAGTACTCATTAGTCACTATTTTAATCAGCACTATCCTCTAATCCAATTCTACTAGTTATTATTCATTAGTTACTAGTAACTATTTATTAAAGCAGTATGAAACTCACTTTTTCCAGCTATTAATCAACGCTCATAGTAATTTTATGACAAAATCCATCCCAGTCATGTACACACACATAATGCTTTTCCTGGGTTTTCTGTTCAAATTCTGGCTTACTGTTGGTAACTAGTGGCTAAAAACCTTTGACTCAATTGTATTAATTGTGTCTTTTTGTGGTTGACTGAATTTTGCGCATAATCATACATGCTTCAGTCTTTCCCACTCGCCCATCTCTTCCCGTTCTGCCCATTTTATGTAAAATCGTTAAGTAGCTCAAACCAAGAGCATCATTACCCTTTAAAGACAAGGTGCTATTCCACTTTTCACGAGTGAATTGTTACTAGTTGCTTGAAGAGGGACTAGTAGTTTTTCAGTAATGACTAGTTTTTATTGCATTTGATACTATCAACATTTTCAATTTGACTATTAACACCTACAATTGTATGATCAACACCTAGTTATGACAAGTCAATTGATAATGCACAGTTAGCACAATATGTATGTACAGTTAATAACAAAAATGTTAATTTCCTCAAGTTATCAAAAGAAGTTAGAAGTTAGAAGTTATCAAAATACTATTAGTCACTATTTAATAGATACTAGTGATGCGGGTATAACTGCAGATTGAGGGGATTCGGAAAAATACTACTTCCTGATTAATTGTGGGTGTGTACGGGTGTACGGGTAACTTCTTGCGGGGTCCTTACACCAATAGCACTCACTAAACTGCTACCAAGTGGCAGCTAGCTAGCATAAATAAAAGATAAAAGTGAAAAAATGTTACAAGACTCAGAAAAGAGTTGGGAAAAACTCACAGAAATGGGGAGTTAAAATCAAGGGAAAAGGGAAGGTCATAATAGCACAATATGGGAGAAATTTAGTGAAGTGGTTCAAGAGGGTGACAATGGTGTTGCCTATGTCATCGTCACTCGGCCATACCCTTCTCCAAACTTCATTTTAGCGCTGTACCAGTGCACGAGAAAGGTCTGGCTGAGAATTTGATCATTCTAGCATAGAGATAATGCCCTGGGCTGTTTGTACTTCTGAAAACCAATCACAGTCATCCAGGTTGGGGCTTAACTCAAGATACAATGACTGTGCCCTTCCAAAATAGTGTTGGGGAAAGATGTTTTGTTGGTGGAACATACATGGCTAACGAGTCACTCTACACTTATTTGTTTATTTGTTTGGTTTATAATTTTCTACAGAATGAATTGCATAGGCCTGCCATTTTGCAAGATCCAATCCTTCTTCAGTGTTTTCCATCATCGTGTTTTATTCACTACCTGTACAGCTAGCTTGCTGGTTACGTCGTTGTTGTACTATAGCGGGGAATTTTGAAAAAGTAACACAAAGGAAGTGCAAAAGCAAGCTTAAGTTCCAGCTGCCCACTTCCTGTCAGGTCAGACTATATCATCAGTAATGACTGTGAAGCTCTTTATGTAAGTCTCTTGGTTTTAAATGACTTGGTCTGGGGCATTATTTAAAAAATGCGAGTGATATGATTTTTATAATTTTCACCATGTCAGGCAGTTGCGGGTGGGTAAGTAGCAAGTGCGGGCGGGTGCAGGTGATGTCAAAGCCAACCATTACTTATAGCTACTAATAACAGTGGAATAGTGAGAAGTAAAAAGTTAGTGATTAATAAATAGTGTTATGTAACTAATAACTAGCAGAACTGGAGACTAGTACTAGTCAAAACAGTGACTAGTGAGTAATGACAAGTTGACATCTAAACTGTGTAGCACCATAGGATACAGTCAAAAGTCAAAACAGTTTTTTACTGGTAAGAACTGGTAAGACTAGCAAAAAATATGTCACTAATAACTATAAAATAAGTACTAGTACTCATTATTATTATTTATTATTATTTCTCTTTTTACTAGTAACAATTATACATTTAAATTGTTACTAGTAAAAACAGAAAAGTGACAAGTAAAAGCCAAATTAGTCACTAATACCTATGAAATTAGAACAAGTATCTATTATATAGCAACTAGTATAATTACAATAGCAACATGACAATACAATACATGACAAAACAGCCTGCCATATGTGAATGCTATGTGTGTGCATATTAATATGATTCAATATGTATTGAACTGCCTATTGTCACCCCAGGGCTTTCTAGACTTTTTTAGCTCTAAATGTAGTCTGTCACCCTGGACCCAGGCTTATTATAACATACTGCTACTTGTGTCATATGCAGACCTACCAGCAATGAGCCTTTGACTAAGTTTAAGTCCTAAACCATAGTTTAAATAACCAGGAGTTCGCCAATGTTGAATCAATGAGGCATCTCTGCTTTATTACATTAAACAGTGGATAGATAGGAGAGATGAGAGGTTTACGTTAGGGTTCAACTAAAATGGGTTTTTAATGGCTGATGCACATATTTTGGGATTTAAGCTGCTGATAGCTGATATTTTGTGCCAATATTCAATGTCTTTGAATTTGACCATTATTACAAAGAATTCAAAGTATTCAGTGTTTCCTCCAGATTTTTATTCTTGTCATGGTGGAAAAACCTCTGAAACAGCATTTAGACCACTAAAACTCCACTTACACATAGAATACCACCATTACTTCTCCCACTACCACTACTACTACTACTACAAAGAATGAATTTATCTGGGTGGTTCATTTCAAGGCCTTCGCGCCACTACCTTTATGTATGGCACTAAGATAAACACGTCAGTGCCTTCCACTATGCACATCTCTTTTTGGTAATATGTTTTGTAATATTTTAGTAATTAGTGTGTTTCCTTCAGCAATTACACTTACATTCTTGTACTTTCTTCTTTATTATTATTCTTCTGCCTAATTTTTTGCTCTTTAACTACTCTCGCACCGTTTAAGCTATCAATGCCATTCAAACTAAAATGTTGGGAATAGTTTGTTATCATGCTATCTGCTACTGCTGCTACTAATACTACTGCTACTACTACTACTACTGCTACTTCTACTATGCTACTACTATGACTTCTGCTACTACTACTACAATTATTACGTTGACTACTACTACTCCAACTAGAAGTATACCTACTACAAATACTACTTCAAGTACGACTGCTACTACTACACTACTACTGCTGCAACTACTACTACTGATACTACTGCTACTACTACTATGACATCTGCTACAACTATTGCTACTACTACTGCTACTTCTACTATGCTACTACGCTACTACTACTACTATGACTTCTGCTACTACTACTTCTGTATATAATTACCCACCGCAACATACTGGGAGCTACGTTATTTCCTCCGCGATTAGCGGACTTGCTATTCACGCATGCTATATGTTTTCCCAGCCAGAGCCTGCAGCCTGATGCTTGGGAACAGCATCTTTGCGTTCTGGTGCGCGTGACTGACCATTTAAGTTTATTCCTATTGTATAGAGAGACATTGCTGTTAGTCACTGTGATGTAGCTCGATGTTGTTGTCATTCTGTGATTAAGGGCTATACAAATAAATGTGATTTGATTTGATGGTATCTTGCTAACCTGTTAAGCAGTAATACCTAGGCCTATTTGTTGCACAGGGAAGGTTGAGATTTAGGGAGTATTATTGCACTTTATTTGTAATTCAAGTTTCAGATCAGGACTTGAGTGTTCTTGCTAATAGCTTTGAATGTTAATGATAGCAGGCGACACCTGCTCAGGCACATGCGTAACCTGCACTGTAGTTGTGCAGTGCTTCAGAGCGCTCCTGCATGTCCTATTATGGTCTTTGATTTCCCCCTAGTGACCATATTATAGGCTGAGATTACCATCAGGAATTGAATTTATTGTATTTATTTGAATTTGTCATGCTCAAATTTAGAAATTGAATCCAAATTTTTTTTTAAATTGTATTCGAATTACTTTTCCCAAGTCCCCGGATGCATGTCACAGAGAACTGAATTTGAATTGTAGGAACTGTATTTGAAAACATATTGAACATTGAATTTTTACTCCAAACTAGACTGAAATAAAAGTTGATAGTTGAATGCAATGAGGATCAAATTGAATTTCAAACCATTATATTCAATTTAAAATTGTGTAATACAAATTTAAATTATCCAATTCATATTAAATGTTTGAATTCAATTATTCAATTTGAGAACTTTAATTTCTTGTGGCACTAATCTTAGCCCATACCATATAAGAAAAGTACACCAGCTACTGTTTATATAGGCATTTTCTTTGCTGCTATATAGTTAAAGGGTGTTGTAATTTTTTTCTTGGTTATCTTAGAGACACTTGTAAACCTTTTATTTATGTGTATAATTTCATTCTTCTTGTGGAAACCATACCCAGAACACCATCTAATACATCCTAGCAATCACTTAATAACACTTGCGCAACCACCTAATAACACCCTATCAACCACTTAGTAACACCCTGGCAACCACCTGGGACACCCTAGCAACCACCTAGTACACCCTAGCAACCACATAGTAACACTCTAGCAACCACCTAATACACCCTAACAACCATCTAGTAACATTCTAGCAACCACCTAGTACACCATAGCAACCACCAGTTATGGCTCTTGTAAAAGTTTGTGGCATTTGGACCATTCCTGAAGGAGGAGTTGTTTGAAGTGAGTTTTTCAATAAATTCAAAATTGCAGAAAATCCATCACGTGGACAATGTTTCTCCAAAATATTTAAATATAATTAAATATAATTAAAGGGTTCAAATGTATAATAAGGACTGTGAGGTGAAGACACAAGGAATAATATTAGCCAAAAATAATCATGCCCACATATGCCAATTGCAACCAAAATTCATATTTTGAATATGTGGGCCTTGAGCATGTGTGCCAAATTGACATTTTTCTGTATGTGTACTCAATGTATGTACCAAGTTTAGTGATGATTGGACACAAGGATGAGTTATTGCCAATTTTGTGATAGGCTATGCCATCTAAAAAAAAACATTGGCGATTATCAGCCAAACCATTTAATATATCAAAATATTAAATTTTATATATCAAATTCATATTTGGTTTCTGCAACGCTTTGTGGTGATGCCACAGGGGATGTCACAGATGTGTTTCCCAAAAAGTCAAAATTGCAGGAAATCAGACAGGGCATGGCAGACAGGGGTGGCCCCAATGAGTTAGAGTTTAGGGTTTGGTGTCAATCAGAATTATGGTGTGGGAGTTATGGCCTCCTATGTGTAATGAGTGTATTTATTTGATTACAGCGCTGCCATCTGACCTATCAGGGTCATGTTTCTTGAGTAACAAGCCAGCACAAATATATCAATTTGCCAAATGGCCTGTCTCTATCATGTACCATCTCACACATAAACATATCAAAAGGCTTTCATCCCTACAGGCCTGAACCCCTAATGATGAATAATGTGTCAGTAGTGTGAGTTAGTTATAATGAATAACATGTCAGTGATCCCAGTAGCAGCTATAGCTCTTTGAGGTTTGCCATACAATTAATCACAATTTTTTTTCATTTAAAGGTCCAATGCAATGATTATCCCATTTCCCAATCTCATGGTATTGTTTACCAAAGGACCTGTTACTGTAAAGTTACCCAAAACATTAAAACTCACAGTGTTTTGGACACTTTACTCACAAGCAAAAAAAATGTAGAAATCCAGTCTACTTCCTGGTGTAAATGATTTTAATAAATGCTCTTATTGATCAGCAGTATGTTTAGTTCATGAGGGCCAGCCAGGTACAGAAAGAGAGATAGGAGAAAGACAACTGACAATTTTCCTTGGTGGCTAGCGAGAGCAATTTAAGCTGTTGTGAAATGGCAATAATGCCGTTATTTGCAGTTTCTTACTTCTGTTCTTATCTTTAACATGCATATTATTAGACCAATAAAGTTAAGCGGATCAAGGAGCTGATCTGTGTTAGTGGGTGAGCAAGTAAGGCAGAGAGAGAGAGAGACCTGTATGTTGATAACCCTTGACTTGTACTTTCTCTTTGGCATGGCATTTAAAATATTTCATGATTTTCACAGTAGACATTTAAAAAAAAAGTTTTTGTCACTGATGAACCATAAATTGTAACTGCTGCAAATCAGTGGTTCTCAAAGTGGGATCTGGTAATCCCTAGACGTGTAATTTCACTATAATTAAATTCACTAGAAATTATCCCAATCAGAGAATGTTTAAGAGTGACGACTGTAATGTTTTACTCTCACCACTATAATCTCCCCAATTACAGTGTGGAGTCTACACTGCAGACAATTCAACAATTCAATACTACATAAACAACTAAAATCTTCCCATGGGTCCCTGGGACTAAATCTGATCGAATATGTGCAATTTGGGTCTATGTAGGGATCCGTGACATGAAAAGGTTTGCGAACCTCTTCTTTAGATACTTCCTCTTCAGACATAGTGGCCAACACAAAGTGGGTATTGCTAATCATGTGGAAGGAGCCGCTGCCTCAACCTTGTGAGAACTAGCTGAGCATAATGCAAAGGGCACTAAAGCAGCAATTAGATGAACCATCAAAAACTGAAAAATTGTTTCTTCATGTTAGAAATCCACAGAAAACTTTTCCAGACTGAATTAAATTGTTGCACTAGATCTTTAAATGTTTCATAATTAAAGTAAAGCCATTTGGATTGAAGGAGGTGTTTGGTATTGCTGCTTCCTCAGCCCAGTAATTCAGAACAAACCAGTATGTAAGATTTAAGGGTTTTCCGGCTTTACGACTGACTGCTCCTCCACCATATTGATTGAGCCAGAACATTTAGCTTATCTGTTTTTTTGCCCCCATGGTTGACCCTCATTGTTCAGCCAATCACAAGTCACCAGCCTCTTCCCATCCAAGCAACTGTGTTAGCCAACTTAGCATACTAGGTATAAACAAACACTGTATTTGTTAGCCAGTAAGCTAACCCTATCTAATGCCACTGCAAAGGCAATTCTGCATGTTGTACTGGTTCACAGTACCTTCATGTTTTCCTCCATACAAGCTGATTAGTGGTTGATAATGGAACCAAGGCTGGACTGATTCAAAAGGGAAGCCAGATACATGAACTGCTGATGTGATTCACTACTTTCCTAACCTCCTTCCAGGCTGATTTGCAAGATAGCCTCAGAGGCTGGTGTCAAATACCACTTACTTGGTAATTAGCATCTTAGGCTATATCTGAGAAAGCAGACTATAAGGCACATTCAATGTGAACTTGCATGGTAGGTTGCATCATTTATTATCACCTTCTGAGGCTATATCTGGCAAGCCACGCTGTAAGGAGGATACAATGTGAACCAGAAAGCAGTACAGAGTACAGAAAGTAGTATCATTTCTAATCAGCGTCTGAGGCTATCTAACAAACCAGCCTGGAAGGAGGTAATGAAAGTAGTGAAACGTATTAGCAATTTTAATATCAGAGGTTAATACTCTTCTTAAGAAGAGCGGCAAAAGTCATCTTCTTTGTGGGTCCCATTGTCCAGTTTCACTTTTCACCGACTATACGATCATTGAAAAAGATCTTGTTACATGCATAGTAGAAGTTATCAAGAGCCTGATACATCAGGACCAGAACAGATTCATTTAGGGGCATTTTTCTTGTGATTGCAATCAATTATGATTGGAATTGATCAATGTTCATTGCAATTAATTAAGAATCAGCATGTTGTGGTCTCAGTGGATGCTGAAAAGACTTTTGACGGTAATGAGTGGAAATACTCTCATTTCTTAAGAAGTTGAACTTTCGTCATACTTTTTGTTCTTGGACAAAGACTTGCCGAAAGCTGTTGTGAAAACAAATCAAAACCTTTTTAGCCCTTTGTCCTCTCTCTTGGGAGGCACCAGGGATGACTGCTCCTCCCACTCCTCTTCACTTTGGTCATCAAACTCCTTGCAGCCCATATTAGGGAGAACCTACATATAACAGGAATTAGCATTAGCGTTATTAAACATTCAGAGGTGATATCATTATATGCAGACGACATATTAGTTTTTCTCTCATATCTACATACATTTTAAGCTTGAAGAAGCTTACAACCTGAATTATCATCCAAAAAATGGAGAATGACCTCCTTCGTTAGGCCTCCTTACATATCTATTTCAAGCTCTCCCTATCCCCATTCCCAAAAAATTATTTTCCATTTTTTATGTGGAAGTAATTAACTGCACTTTGGTTTAAAGCATGTAAAATAACCATTGCCCCTATTATTTTACACTAGTTTGCAATTTGAGGGAAAGTGCATATTTATTTATAATTTGACCATTTATCCTTTCCATTCTATCCCATTTGGGGAAACTCTTCTCTCCTGAACTGCTTTAATGACAGCACTATCAAACCATGGTTTATGCTGGGTATCAAATAGTTTAATAACTTCTGTACACAGGGGACTTTGTCCTCTTTTCCCCAGATTCAAAAGCAATTTGGAGTGCCCTCATCTCATTTCTATAAATCCCTCCAAATCAGAAATTTAATTCAAATAATGCAAATAATAATCATTTGAAGATCCAAACACTTCAAGGATTGAAAGTCCATTGTGAAATTCAAGAACAAAAATTCAATCAAAACTTTACAGTGTGTTATTGTCTTCCCCGCAAGACACATGCAAGCCTCGATCCAAATGGGAGCATGACCTGGGGATTAGAACAAGTGAGGAACAATGGTCGGGCATCTGTAGAACTGCTCACCATAATTCACCCAATATGAAGCATAAACTCCACCAATTTAAGATTATAAATAGGACATATTTTACCCCAACAAAGTTACATAATATGCACTCGGAGCTGTCCTTTCTATGCTAGAGTTGCTTTGCTGCAATCTACTCCACATGCTTTGGGCTTGCCCTGAACTGTCATCCTTCTGGACATCAATTGCCACCATAGTCTCCTCCTGTATTGCTGCATCTTTTCCTCTCAGCCCTCATGTACGTATATTCAGAAATACAAGTATTGATAATAGTAACCAGAAGAAATTCAGTAACTCTTAACCCTAATTGCTGCTAAAATGCATTATCATCAATTGGAAGATCTCTAGCCCCCCAACAATATTGCAGTGAATAAGAGTGATGTCCAGTTATGCCCCTCTGGAGAAAATGTATTATAGGAAAAAAATGAACCCAGATGCATTGTGACACTTTGGCTACGAGAAAAGATGGAATTAAAATAAACAAGTGTACGGGTCTGGGAAAGTGTGTGGGAGTGTTTGCATGGATGTGAATGTGGATGTGCATAAATGGGTGTGTGTGTGTGTGTGTGTGTGTGTGTGTGCGTGCGTGTGTGTGTGTGTGGCATGCTAAGAATGTATGCCGTAAGGCACTTTGGATAAAGGGCATATGTTTGCTTTAAATTTTAATTTAACTACACAAGTTGACGAGCAATACATTTCATTTACAGCAACAGCCTGGGGGAGCAGTTGCTGAGGGATGGAGGATTACACACGTTCATACTTGGAAGCTGTGTGTGTGTGTGTGTGTGTGTGTGTGTGTGTGCGTGTGCGTGTGTGTGTGCGTGTGGGTGCGTGCGTGCGTGTTGAATCCCGCACTAAGCCTCCCTTGGGTTAACTGTGATCTTTGGTCCGTTAACAGGACCCAAGGA
>OOFE01013176.1:13268-24938 GCA_900323365.1 Monocentris japonica
GTCTGGGAAAGTGTGTGGGAGTGTTTGCATGGATGTGAATGTGGATGTGCATAAATGGGTGTGTGTGTGTGTGTGTGTGTGTGTGTGCGTGCGTGCATGTGTGTGTGTCTATGTGTTACTGTGGACTAGGCAGCAGCACTGTTGGCTGTGACCTTAAATTACACCAGGGTTGGGAAAATCACTCCCAAAATGTAAACTGCTACTGATTAAAGATTACTTGTGTTTTACTTGTTCAGTGAAGCTTGTCATCAGATTTCAGCATCTTGTGTTCTGAGGCAGTGCCTACCTCTTTGAGATGGTGATATCTGATAACATTAGATAAACATTAAAATTCTGATTAGTAAAAAAATCAATTGATTCCTTCAGTTTTTTTAGGATTACCCTGCCTTCAGAACCTATATAACATGAAGTGAAATGAACAATTTGTCCAAAAGTATAGACTCTAAGTACAGAATCGTGTTATCAACTTCCTCTATAGTTGTGTAAAAATATAATTTTACACAAATTGAAAATGGGCAATCATAGCTAAACATCTTTGATATTTCCGATTGGAAATCAGTGCGGACACCTGTAGTGTGTGGGTATTTAAGATTCACTTGGACACTGTCCAGTCCGCCTTCATTGCTGTTTTCACTTGTGCCACGTTCACGCGATGTGGGAACCTCATCTCTTTTCTACAACTTGGAAGCGTTCATGCGTTTACTGGTTGAAATCGTTGTGATGCTGCTTTTCATCATTGTAAGATATATTACTATCAACCAGCATTGTTTTCTAAACCTTAAAGACCTCGAAGAGCAAAGGAAACAAAGACAGTAAGCTAAACTATAGAACAAAACTTATGTCAGGCTTCTATAGTGACTGGACTGTAGTGATAACAACCCTCAAGTGGCCAACTGGGGTCATGAACGTGAACCCAAGCATACTTTTGTCAATTTCTCTGGTAATTCATTTCATCCTTTAAAAAATTCTTGGTTTCCTCCAAGTTTGTTGACAATTTTTTGTTACTTCCGCAATTTGGAAGATCAAGTGGGATAGATGGTTTTTTCCCAGTGGGAAGGTGGCAATAACATGTCATTACGACATTGCGTGAACGCGGCATAAATTCACACGCAAAAACTTGATTATTTACAAGTAGCCTTTAGCTTCCTAGGTCTGTCATCATCGTGTTATTACTGTTTTTCTTGTAATAATCCACTTATCTCAAAATCACTATTCAGTGTGTCTCAGGAGAAATAATCACAACTGGATTGCAAGTTTAATTTAAAGTTTAATTCCCTCTGAATGTTACATTGTATCTGTATCTGTCATCTAAGTTAACCTAGCTCTCTACCAAGCCTTCACAATCTGGTGTCAGAAATTTACCCATAACTCTATGTACCAGGAACTTGAACTAGTTTTATTTTATGAATAATGCATGTAGTCTGTCAGGTCCTACAATAACGCACAAGTCTCTCATTGTCTTTCTGCTGCTCCGATACTGTAATTTTACATCCCGTCAATGCGGGAATCGTGACTTTTTACACATTTTCATTGTGAGTGTTGGAATTGTCAGTATGTTTATATGCCTCCATTTGCTATATTCTCATTTATATCCAATTTTTTTTACAATATCCTATCCTATTTTACAGAGCTGAGAGATGAAACTTCAACCAGCCCTATAGGGAAATTAAGTACAGTAGGGAAAGAAAGATAGAATAGATAGATAGATAGAAAGAAAAATAGAATATAAGCACAAAGATAGAATATGAAATAAAACTAACAGCAGCAATGAAAACAATAAAACAATTAAAATAGAATACAAACCAGGGCTGTACACTTACTTTTTTGGATGGTAGCACAGGTGCGAGCATGCTCATAAATGTAGGAGCACAGAGGTAAATTAAGGAGCACACACAAGTTCTTTTCTTCGCAAATGCGAACAAAACAGTCCCAATGTACAGCCCTGCAAACATTTGTGAGGTTATATAAGCATATACAGCTGACAATCCCAACACATGTTAAGTAGACTGTAAGAGTGGGAAGAATGGGGAAGAGTATGGATTACTATACATAACATATATGGTCGTACTGTAAGTACTGCATTTGCTGCTTCCCCACAGGGGCCATTAAAGTTGAATCAAATCTCATCTAAATTCCTTGTTAAATACAGTAATTTTTTTCTATCAGATTCTATCATAGTAAGTAACCAGTTGACTTGTGCTTAAAATTGGTTTAGTTATTGCTGATTAATCAATCAATCTATCTATCTATCTATCTATCTATCTATCTATCTATCTATCTGTCTGTCTGTCTGTCTGTCTGTCTGTCTGTCTGTCATGTAGGATGAGTTTCATCCGTTCATTGAGGCCCTGCTGCCCCAGGTCCGTGCCTTTGCCTACACCTGGTTCAACCTACAGGCCAGAAAAAGGAAGTACTTCAAAAAACATGAGAAGAGGATGACTAAAGAAGAAGAGAGAGCTGTCAAAGATGAACTGCTGGGGGAGAAAGCAGAGGTGGGATCAATCAGTAGATAGGTGGATAGTAGGGATGGGCATTAATTGAATAGTGACATGAATTGTAAGTTAAACTCAAAATAGTAAAAAAACGCTTTTTATACATAGTCACAATAGTGTCTTGCAACATTGCATAGTAGGTTATATGCTCCTAAACCACACCCAATAGGCATGATCATTTTTAGAAGAAACAAAAAAGTCACAATTTCAACAATATTACTATGTTTGAGTCTACTAGAAATGTTATCAGTGTGGGTAGAAAGGTCATCACCAAGGGTAGTTTCGTCATCACCGAAGGTAAGAATGTCATCACTGCACGTAGAAAGATCATCACTGCAGGCAGAAACATAATCACCATCGGTAGAAATATCATTGCATCAGTTAGAAACATCATCACTTGTGGGTGGAAACGTCAACACTTCAGGTAGAACCGCCATCACCCAGGGAAGTTATGTCATTTCCATGGGTAGAACGTTATGTCTACAGGTAGAAACGTCAACACTGCGGGTAGAAAGTCATCAGTGAGGGTAGTTGTGTCATCACCAAGGGTAGAAGCGTCATTGGTGCAGGAAGAAACTTCACCGCCTCAGGTAGAAACTTCACCGCCTCAGGTAGAAGCATCCCCGCCTCAGGTAGAAACATCACCACCTCAGGTAGAGACATCCCCGCTTCAGGTAGAAACATCACCGCCTCAGGTAGAAACGTCACACTGCAGTTATATGACGGTATATCCCTGCCAAAATGTTTGAGCACAAAAAATGGATGATGTGAGCAAGAAATGAGTTCAATTTCTGAAAATAGTTTTTGGCAGGGAAATATCTTCATACAGGTAGAAACGTCACATCATCAACATGGATAGAAACATCATAACTGCAGGTAAAAAAATCACCACCATGGGAAGAAATGTCATTGCCTCAGGTAGAAACGTCAATGCAGCGGGTAGAAACATCATCAAAATGGGTAGAAACATCACTGCCTCAGATAGATAAGTTATCGCCAACATCAATGTTCCACTGGTAGAAAAGTCATCACCGAGGGTAGTTACGTCATCACTGCCGGTCGAAACATCACTGCCAGTCAAAACGTCATCATAGCAGGTAGAAATACCACCGAGGGTAGTTACATCATCACCATGGCCACTGCAGGTAAAATAAAAATAAAATAAATTTGCACTTAACTTGATCGAAAATGTAATAAAACCCAATAATGTAATAACTTGACCAATATTGGGAATTTATTACATTTTCAGGTGGGTCATTTCATTTTCAGTCCAGAGTTCTACATTTTGTGTTTTAAGAATTTAAGAATGTTATATACATTGAATTTGAATGTATTGAAATATTAGGACTATTAGGTTAAAGTGCAGACTTTGAGCACCATACAGCCATATGCACATGGGTAGAAACTCAAGGACATGCAACTACATCTTGGTCTTATTGAGTGGGTGATGGACTACCTCCTTGGGAGACCATTCCAGGTCAGATAAGCTTCTGAGCAGCACTGGAGCACTGTTCCCTAGACCTTCCTCTTCACTCTCTATACCACGGATTTCCAACTAAACAACCACAATCCAACAAAACAACTTTTGGTAACACTTCATTTTGTTTTGGAAAGCGCCTGTCAAAAACATTAAGGCTGATTTAAAAAATAATAATTGTGGTATAGGTTATTGCAATTCTGCCCCAGTAGGTGGCATAATTGAATGATTTGCAATAGCCTATTCCACAATTATTATTTTTTAAATCAGCCTTAATGTTTTGACAGGCGCATTCCAAAACAATTCGGCTGTGCACTCACAGAAATTTGACAGTACCATTCTCAACGCAAAGTGATGCTAACTTGCTTTATCAGGAAATAAATCACCAGGGGTGTAAAAAGTATCCAGATATTATACTTAAGTTAAAGCAGTGGTTGTCAAACTTTTTTGGTTAGGCCCCCCCTTTAAAACTAGAAAATCTGTGATTGGATCATAATCCGTAGGGGTGCAACTGAGTAAAAGTCAAAACGTTTCTACTTTTAAATGTTTTTAAATCTTCTGATGTGTCTAATCTAAGATCCACTCTGGTCTAATGGATGATCCTTGCACAATGACCAATCAGCATGGGTATGGGCGGGTTCATTTCCCATTGATAGGGATTTTAGTTTAATGCATCTTTGCCTGATAACAATGTACCACTTGCCATCTGTTGTAAATTTCAAATTCTCCATAAAGCCTAGAGTTTATATTTCCAAACATGAAATCAGTGTCAAATGTTAGTGTTAGTGTTAGTAGGCTAACATGACACTAGCAGTATTATAAATTCTGTATACTTGCACACTTTACATTTCTGAGAAAAAAAGCATACTTTTTTACATTATTACATTATCCATCAAAATTATTACATCATCAGTTTTGAAAAAAAAATGACCCACCTGAAAGGTATTACATTATCGGTAAAAATGTTATTACAATATCAGTCAGGACATTTTATTACATTATTGGTCAAGTTATTACATTATTGGGTTTTATTATATTTTCGATCAAGTTAAGTGCAAGTTTTATTACATTTTCAGGCATTGTTACATTTTCAGGAAATTATTACATTATTGGGTGCTACAAGTCTTCTCACTGTTGACTCACCTACCATGTAATATGGATCACATCAAACGATCAATATTAAAAGAACAGACTGGCTGGTGTTGTTAGCTCTCTGTTCCAATAGCATTAAAAAGACCAATTTAGCTCTAGACTATGGGCTCTTTTTTCATGACTGCGCATGGTGGATAGCGGAGCTTTGCACTGGTGAAGTGGCATTTGTGTGGGGTGCATTTTTGTCGGGCCTGCGCCCGTTTGGTATTTTGGTGACTTGCGTGAACAGAGACACAGTAGGGTGTGTGTCAGTAATGGTCAAGTACTGCAGTGCAATTTTGGTGTCAAGGATTGTGACGATTTGCACTTACCAATGCATACCAACCCGTTTTGTGGATGTATGTTGGCTAATTTGACTTTGGTAAACAGGATAAAGTAAAATACAGTGTTTTTTTCATTCAAACTATAGTTGTGAGAAAAAGTTTGTGAACCCCGTTGAATTACCTGCATTCCTGTATGAATGGCTCCTAAAATATGGTCTGATCTTCACTGAAGTCATAATAATAGATAAGTGCAATGTGATTTAACAAATAACACACAAAACTTCGTACTTTTACATGTCTTTATTGAGCATATTGTTCAAACAATAACAGCTTGGATTGGAAATAGTATGTGAACCATGAGATTTAGTAACTGGCGGAACCTCCTGTAGCACCAATAATCTCAACCAAACATTTCCTGTAGTTGCTGATCAGACCTGTATAATGGTTAGGAGGTATTTTGGACCATTCCTCCTTACAGAACCGTTTAAGTTCCTTGATATTTTTGGGATGTCTTGCTTCAGGTCATGCCACAACATTTCAAGAGGGTTAAGGTCAGGACTCTGACTTGGTCATTCAAAATTGTTTAAGCCATTCTGTTGTAGATTTGCTTTTGTGTTTGGGGTCATTGTCATGCTTCATGACCCAACTGTTACCCTGATATTCTGCTGTAGAATTTTCTTATACAATTTGGAATTCATTGTTCCCTCAATGATTTCAAGCCACCCAGGCCCTGAGGCAGCAAAGCAGCTCCAAACCATGATGCTCCCTCCACAATGCTTCACGGTTGGGATGAGGTTTTGCTGTTGGTATGCAGTGTTTTTTTCCTCCAAACATATCGTTGTTGTTTGCCAAAAAGTTTCATTTTTGTCTCATCAGTCCACAGAACATTGTTTCAGTAGCTTTGTGGAACATCCAGGTGATCTTTGGCAAACTTGAGATGGGCAGCAACGTTTTTGTGGAGAGCAGTGGTTTCTTCCTTGGTATCCTCCCATGAACACCACTCTTGTTTAGTGCTTTTCTTATTGTGGACTCATGGACACAGATCCTTAGTTATCTTTGAACAATATTTTCATTAAAACAGGTAATTCAAAAGGGCTCACATACTTTTTCTCGTAACTATATATACCCATGTGCCTGTGGTGTGAATGATTATCATCCAACATAGAACTCTCAGTATGCACCAGGAGGTACAGAGAACAACATTGAGGGAAATTTCAATATCATAATTTTTTTATTAAAGGCTTACCGATTGGTTAACTAGGCTGTATATTCACTTGTGGCACAAGAACATCAGTTTCCTCTTGGGAGAGGCTTTTGCGAAGGAGCCGCTCCACACTGTTCCATCACCAAATTGTCTGAGCGCTGTGGTGCAGAGTGCACTGCTTTTAAAGGGAAGGAAAAGAGGTGATGTGATTGGTCAGGATTAAAGCCAGGCCCACTACACTTACTGATAATTTATTCCTCCTAATTCAACCCCATTTCCAACTGGGGCGTATGTGTGCCTTTGACTGCGCTTTGCGCCATGCACCATTGATTCACAAAAATAGAGCCCTATAGCTCTCTGTCCAAATGCTTTAAAAAGATCAACTTTAGTTGACTGTTCCAATACTCAGGCTTAAAAATACCAACTTTAGTTGACTGTTCCAATACTCAGGCTTTAAAAACACCAATTTTAGCTCCCTGTCACAATACTTAGGCTTTAAAAACACCAACTTTGCCTCTCTGTCACAATACTAAGAAGACCAAATTTTGCTCCATGGCCAACTGTTGAGCGATTTTCCATTTTAATGTTTTTCTATATGTAGGTGAAACAGAAGTGGGCCAGTCGTCTTTTGGCCAAGCTAAGAAAGGATATCAGGCCTGAATGCAGAGAAGACTTTGTTCTGTCAATCACGGGGAAGAAGGCAGCATGTTGTGTTCTATCAAACCCTGACCAGAAAGGCAAGATGAGACGCATCGATTGTCTCCGACAAGCTGACAAGGTAAATGAATCCCTGCCAATACTGCTTACAGCTACCTTGATGTTCAATTGCAGAATTTTATTTGGGATATTTTCTTCACCAGGTAGTCCAAACCTGTTGGAAGGTGAGTGGGTAAATATGATGGCCTTTCATTAAAAATATATCATCTAGTCTGTGTCGTGATTTGATTGATTACATATTTATTATAGAATTGATCAATACTACACTGGCTGATAAAAACAGCTTATTTAAAATAGGTCAACATAAAATCAGCTTATTTAGAATAGGTTAACAGATGTCATGTCAGGAGACAATTTTAGTCCTGCTGGTAAAGTTTAGTATTACAAACAAAGTGCATGCTTTTAAAGTATTAATATTAGGGCAGCTTCATTTGTCGATCCAAGTTCTTACTGGATTGAGGCCGATACCGATACTACACATACCATCGGTGCAACTCTAAAAGTTAAATAGACATAACCCACAGAATCAATGCGCGACAATGCAAGACAATCCACAAATATTCCACTACCCACAAACACTTTTTCATGTTTTGGAAACTGATATCCAAATTAATATAAAAAGATAAGCAAAAACTTATAACTAAACATGCATTTTCATTTAAAATAAAAAATAAAATACATTTTACAAATATATTGAAATTTACAAATACATGCTTTTATTGTCACCATTCAAGCACATTTTCTAAGCAAAATTTTACATACAAAAAGATGTTTTTACATTTGTGGTTGCTCTCTCTCCCGGTTTTCTTGTATCTGTCTGCTGTAAACTGTCCAATAAAGCTGTAACACCAAAAAATAATTGTATGTAAAAATCTCCAACAGAGGAGTGTCCCACCTGAGATGCTACATCTGATTCATCTTATTTTCCAAAATTAAATTCTGCTTTTTGTATGGTCACTGGTGGGAAATCATCTCCACATGATGAATTGAAATCTAAAAGTTTCTCCTAAACAGCAGCAAGTGTGCATGCCATCCAGAGAAAGTTGGACTCACCAACATTAGAGCTTTGGCTTCTTTTGTCACTTTGGTATCCTTTGGTATTAAGCATTTACATACCAGCCACAGCTGTGTGCACTTTACTGACGTCACTTTATGGGATTTCTGGATTTTTAAGTTCACATTTTTCAAACGGTTACCTGCCAACGTGAAGTCGCCTACCATAACTTTAAAGGGATTGGCTAGGGTTACAGTCAGTTTTATACATCGCCAATAATAGTGATAATACAGTAACTATTATTTTTTTATTCATCATATCTTAGGTGTGGAGGTTGGACCTGGTGATGGTGATCCTGTTTAAAGGAATCCCATTGGAAAGCACAGATGGTGAGCGGCTGGTGAAAGGAGGCCAGTGTTCCAATCCAATCCTCTGTGTCCAGCCTCGACACATCTCTGTCTCCGTCAAAGAGCTCGATCTCTACCTGGCTTACTATGTACAAGAGAGAGGTAAACACACACACACACGGCTCTTGGTTTTTTCCATTATGCCATTTTTCTTCTTCTGTGATATCTTTGTTCATAAAAATCAAACATTTGAATATTAGTTTGCAAGGAACAACGTCAACTTTTGTAATTTTGTCAGCATTTTCTGAAATATTGAGATACATCATTCAAATATTTTTTAAAGTGCTAAATATTTTTGTGTGGCTGTACGCACAGCTCCGTACAACATTGCCATTGGTGTAACACATTGAGTTTAACATTTTGAAATGCGCATGATTGGAGGCGTGGATCATCCGGTGGACTGTCTGACGGGGGGGGGAGAGAGAGAGAGATACTTCACCTGTAAATTTTTCAGATTTTCTGATCAAGGTAAGTGGCTCATTATTACATCATTTACTAATTGATTTGTTTTTTCGGATTCTATTTGATTGTATGACTGGTTGCTACAAAGTTTGTAGCCGATGCTATTTTTTAAATGGGCTTGATGGCCATATTATGGATAACTGGAGGTAGGATGAACGCTGGGTTCCAGATATTAATGCTAGCTAACATACCTTAGCATAAGTAAGTTGTTTGTTCTGGTTGTGTATTTTGATTACATGCATATTGCCAACAATGCTGACATGCATAAACAGTGATTGCAGTTAACCATGCTTATGCGTCCATGTCGATTAGCTAGTAGTCTCTGTTTGAATGTTTTTTTTTTTTAGCTTTAGCTAGCATAGCTTTTTAGCTTTAGCTAGTGCAGAGAAAGGTTGACCAGGTCAGTGAAAGTGCTATTTAACTTCTGGTGTCAAAAGTGCTTGCTGGTAGGCGCTGTTGCCAGTAGGTGCTGTTGTTGTTTGATTTGTGTAATTTCGATTCCTAAGTCGATATTGCTAACAATGCTAAAATTTTATGTTGACAAACAAATATGCTGTTTGTGTGACAATGAAACTTGCATCACAAGCACTGTTGTAATGGAAGTATGCTAATGTTAATCTTGTCTCTATACAATTTCAGTACACTAAAAAATCCCAACATCATGACTCAACCATATTCAACCTAATCAAAGACACAGTTTGGTCCAAAAGTCTGAGTCCACTACCATGACCAATGACCAATCGGTCATTTCAAGAAAATCATAAAAAACGAAGACATTTTATGTTGATACTGATACTTCTTATTCAAGAATACACACCATTACGTTCAAATATTTACACATGTATGCTGTGCTGCTATGTCTGTTGTGAGTCTTTTTAATAACTAACTACCAGATATTGACTAAATTAATATGGTCCTCTATGTGTTGCTACTGCTAGTGCTTAAACTTTGAAAAACTTTGAAAGACTTCCGAACCTTATTTGAGAAAGTTTCATTTGACAAAAAATTTGTATTAGTTTTTGATAAATAATAAGTTCTTGGTAGTGGACTCAGACTTTTGCAGTCCACTGTATGTATAGCCTAAAATGTATTTTCCTCACACAAATATAATAGTTTTAATTTCAATTCTTTTCAATTCAGTTTCTTTTTGTGGAAACTTGATATTAGGTGCTGATAATCTTCAAAAACCTACATATTGGTAAGTCTACTTAGAACCAAATATTGCATGTCAATCCAATCATAATGTATCCATGTATAAACAGACATAAACAACAAAAAGATAACATTCTTGTCTGTGTGTGTGTGTGGAAGTGGATGTTAGGATGACTGAATGAGAAAAGCACTACTGTTCCCCCAACATAGGTACAAGATCTCTCATCTCTTTTTATCATGGACCTCATCAATATTGGTCAAAGACAAAAGACAAATTTTGTCCATGTTAATGTTAAAAATGTTGGCAATCAGTCAAGATGGTCAAGGTCAAGATGATAAGGATGACAAAGTCAATGATTAAATTTACCTTTAATTACTGTGATTATGTTCCTATATTTATGATTTAATATTCGATCAAAGCATATTGCTAGTTGTGACAAATAAAGTTAAACTTCAGCTGCTTAACTTTCATGACTACTTTCAGAAAAACAAAAATATTTCATGCTCAACTGATGTAATATTTTAACATCTGCTTGTTGTAGTCACATTAAATTGAAAGCATAAATAATTTAATAGTACATGTATGTGTGTAAGTCTTCTGAACATGCAAACATTCCATATACATGTGTGTATACAGGAATATATTTCTCTGCCAAATAAAGTAAATAACAATAACAATACAACTGAAATGATTTCAACTCCTTCACTTTAAAGGGTCATTCAAATGAACAATGGATATGTGGATCAACCCATCACGATGTTGGATCTTTTTTGTTTGGTCATTGAACCTTGGATTATCTAAGTTAGTTCTTGAATGATTTCTGCCCTGAACTGCATGTAGGATGAGGATGGCAGGTTTTGCTTGTGAGTAAAGCTGCTGCATTTGTTAGCTTGTCGGCTAAAGAGGCTAGCGATACCAACTGACTCTGACTGTATATAGGAATCAGCTTAATTCACCATCTAAACTGGGAATTGCAAGCTACTAAACCAACTCCCCCAACCAAATCCATTCAGAAGTGTGAGAGAGCAGAACGTGATAGACGTGATGCTTTTGTCCATAATCTGCTTTAGCCTTTCGGCTAAATTCCAGCATGTACTGAATGTTCCAATATTCATTTAGACCACACACTGAATAGTTGACCATGAGAAAATAGACTTCTATGAATTTAAACTGGTACACATTGTCAGTTGCTCTGGATAAAGCAGTTGGGTATATGCATGAATGTAAATGGCTAATGGGCTCTACTATCATCAATATACAGACTGGAGGGATGTTTACTTTATAAAGGATTTGTATCATTCAACACTCTCCAACATCACGTCTCAGCAAAGGGTTCTAGATATTGACTT
>OOFE01013178.1:9860-31069 GCA_900323365.1 Monocentris japonica
ATGGTACCTTTATTGTAGCCTATTCCATATAAAGAGGAAGACTTAATAATAGGCGAATATTTATAATTGTAATTTTTAATTTATAATTTTGAATTGGTACAATCTTAAATGATGGCTTGGTGTGAAACTGTTTATTAGCCATTTTCCAGTTGCATTCTTCAAGCAGGCCCACGAGGTTTTATATACAGTATCAAGTGTCGATGCGCATCCCCACATTAAATGATGCAAGGTCACCATCGGACGGTAGGGGGCGCTGCTCCTTTCGTTCTGAGACAGAGCAGTGGAAGCCAGTCGGGACTACACATTAACCGGGCTTCACAAAGTGTGAATACGTTGAAATACAATAAATAATAATAAATTATAGTCATTTCGGTGATTTGTTAACATTTGGAAGTATGCATAACAGAATGTACAGGGCGTTTTTTTTATTCCGTTGCAATTTAAATGATTTTAATCCAACCTGTCTGAGCATTTCCTTTTCAGTTTATTGTGATGCTGCTTTTAGATATATTCAGACACATCCTGAACAGTCGTGGCCTAAATTGGTGGAAATGTTCTGTCAAGGTAACTTTTCAGGTGTCTGGACTGCCTTCCAGCTTGGCCTGGGTGGATTTTTTCCCCTTGCACCCTCAAGGATTGCGCTCCAAGCATGCGTTTTATTGACGCAGCGAATACGCTGCCATTCAGACTACTTTAAATGGCTAAAGAGCCTTTTCTGTGTCACCCCACCCCCATTACCATGCTGAGAATGATCACACTCCGCCAGCCTGTGCAGGTCTACAGTTTGTGTTAGAATTGCACAAACAATCAAACTCTCTGTTCTACAAACCTCTGTTCTCCATCTTACCCTAAAGCATGAAATAATATTGCTTTCCTTTTGTGCATTTGGTGGAGAAATTTAATTATACCTAAGGTGCGTACGTGCACTGAAAAGTACCAGGCGACAAATGAATATATAGAGCAAATGACAAAACATAGAGGGGAAGAACTGACAGATGAAAAGACAGAGGATGTGCAGCTAACAGGCAAAACGCACCAGTACAAAGTCACACACACCTTTGAGAGCAGAGTTTGTTTTATTGCACTTCTCCCTGGTTGCATCTCCTGTCGATTTGCTGAAAAAAGGAGGATAAGCGAACATGCCCTGTTTAAGAAACAAACATGCAGATTAGATGGGATTTTGACAACACAGCTCAGACTTCATGTCCCACAGCTCAAATATCAACAATGAAAAAAGGGGGTAAAAAATCCACTGAGCACGGTTGACAACACTTACCGTCATTCTGCGAAAAGTAAATGCAAATAATGAGGTGGCATCTGTAAATAAATAAATAACAAGCATTGGAAGTTAAGATAACAACCCTGGTCTGTTAAACACCCAATATGGTCCCCCAAAGATGTAGCAGAGGTTAGAACTAAACCTAGAAAAATAAGAGAAATAAATCAGTCATGTATTAGGAGTCATTCTCATGGATTGTGATGTACAATGAAGGGTGCTGGCTATTTAAATATTTTACAAATCATCTCTACTATATTTATTGCTGTTTTAGGAAAATAAAAATACAAGAAAACGACCTGAAGCAGATTAGTCAACGATATTTACAGTGACGCTCATTGGATTTGGCCTCAGCTTGCAGGTATATAAGCATCTTTCTGGTATTTCTTTGGTTCAAGAAAGAAAAAAAAAACTCTAACCTCACAAGGCTTGTACAACATTTACTGCAAGTGCCTGGAGTTGTCACCTGTTACGTGCTACTTACTACATGTCAGCACAGGCTTACAGCTTCCACTCACTCACCTTCCAAGCCAAGTGATGCTTCACGACTGCTTTTGACTGCCATAATACAGCATCTTATTGACTGGAGGGATGGAGCTGGGGGGTAAACCCGCCTAAACTCAGTTTACCCACCGTTTTTTATTTGCGGAATAGAGTTTATACCCACAATTTTACGCTGACACAAATTACATGCGTGACGACTAATTGTTTTATACTGAGTAGCATTAAACTGATTTATAGGAAGAGAGGGTATTTTAAGGAAAAAAACATAAATTCATTTTTTATTTCTGAAAATATAATTTATTTTTATTTATATTGGTGGTTATTTGCTTTATGATGATCAGGTGGTCAGAGCAAACTGTTCTTTATTTTTATTTACCTCTGCATCACTGGCTGGCTGCCATAATACAGCATCTTTGCCAGCTTTTTGCTTTTGGTAAAACAGAAGGCAAAAGACAACAAAGGCAGACTGTATTGATGTCTATAAATTCAGACTTTAAATCAGATCAGCACTGTTAGCATATTTTGGTCGTACATCCAAAATCAAATCGCAATACTTTTCCCTAAGGTTTTTTCACACCTTAAGGTGCATCGGCAGATATTAAGGTGCATCGGCATATATTTTGCAGGTGCCACGCGCATGGTCCTAGTAGATCCCCTATGCAACAAAATGGCCTATAATAATGAAAAAAATAATAACACAAAAAAATCATATCCGTATGATTCACTTCTCTACTTGATATTTTTCATATGTATAGCTTTTTTGTTAGAACTTGGGGCAGGTCCTTGTTAATTCACATAGTCGTAGTCATAAGGTCATGTGACCTTTCAAACTATGCTGTCGCGACACCTAAGTAAACTATCGTTACGGCTGAGCAAATTGATTGCAATTATCCAAGAGTAAAGCCATTGTTTGAAAGTTACGAGGAAAGATATTTGCACATAACACAACAACTGCTCGGTTTGAATAAACGGGTTACGGTTTCAGGTTGGCAAGGTTGTTTATCAATGGGAAATGTGAGGCGAGTTTCAAACTGAATGGAGTCGTCTGATGAGCAGAAGGTACTGCTACTCTGAATCGCATTTCTCTATATATGACACCTATCTGAAGACGCACCCAGGACACTGCTCTTACCACTTTAAAGGCTTAACCTACTGAGCCAAATGAGGTTCTTTGTAACAACAAACACCATAATACATAGAACATGTTCTTATAGTGGGGAATTTACTATCTCTATGGCCTCACTAATCAAAGAGCACAATTACCGATAAGGCTTTTAGGTGATCAGCTAGTCTGTGAACCTATACAGTAACCCATAACAGTTTTTATAGACCATTACAAGCCAAACCATTTTTGATTCACAAAAATAAAGCAGACTGTGAGTGTTGCTAAATTAAAAGTGGAAAAATGATCCTTTCTGCACCTCAATTAAACACTAGCTCCCCCAATATGTTTCAATGTGGTAATCTGCTTGAATACAACTAAAGTTAAAATGCCATTCCTTTTTTGCCCAATTTCCCACTGTAAAAGTACACCGTAGCAATATCCCTATAGGCCTTAACATTATGGGCTGGCGTGTATCAAGTTTCACTGGCAGGTTCATTATTCCACTCTCGTCCACTATCCAAGGTTGATCTAATCACCAGATCAACAACTGGAATGTATGAGAGAACAAATAATGGAGACAAAATGAACAAATGATTAGTATGCTGTGAAAAGTACAATACGTTTCTTATTTAGCATTTAGATAACTATCTATCCTGAGGAGCAAGCTTCAAAGTTGAACCCAGTTTAGGCGAGGGGGATTAATTCTCTCTACTGCATGCTTCATTGAATCTCTCATTACCAAACTTTGTCTGTATTGATGTTAGATTTGATTGAAGATTAGAGCATTTAGCAAATCTTGCTTTTCCGCATGTATCAGGCTTTTTCAAGCACAGCACACCGCTCGCTGGTCAATACCCTCACTTTTATCCAGTGTCTGCTTCATTTAAACTTAATCAACTCCATCAATGAACTGGAACAGCGAAACGTCCCATGGAACAATAGCTTTTGTTAGATAATGCTTTGGTCTTATTCCCAACCCGGTGGCGATAAACCTAAAATTACACTATGATGAACTATTTCAATCAATATGATAATGGAAATTGGCTTGGGTGACTCTTTGCAGGGCTTAAGGAGGTGGGCTAAAGCCTATGTGACATTAATACATCTCCATGCTCTCTCCCTGCTGTTGCAACCCCCTACCTCACTTTATTGTCCCATCTTTTCAGTGACATTGACTAGACCATACTGCAAAGCGCCTGGTAGTCTAATGATCTATCTTCACCAGGGAATGCTTGTGCTGAAATGGATGCACAACCTGACGGGCTCATGTATTGTTTTCTATCTAAATTATAGGCCCTGTACTTCGTTTCCTGTAGTGGCTCAGCAGGGTGTAGATCAATCACTGATGGCACCATTGTAAAGCAGATACAACATGACTTTTGCTGCACATTTGGACATTTTGCCCTTGCGTGGGATCCTGTGCTTGTTATAGGCTCCCGTTCATCATATTTATACTGCTACCAAAAGACCAATTTCAGAGACCTTAGCAAGGAAAATGCACGGTCCCATCTGTTGCATACTAATAAATGTGCCACCTTCCGGGACAATCCCGCAGTGATCATAATGATCAACTGCGAAGTGATATGACTCAACATAAACCTGTTTATTTGAAAAGTTTCCCTTAGCCAATAATTAGTACATTTATTTAGGCACATAATATTTTTCCCGAAATGATTTATAAAATCGTTTTTTTTTTTTTCTCAAAGTCATCCAGTATCATTTTTGAAGCCAGTGACTGGCGCATGGCATGAGATGGATGCCCTTGGTTGTCTTCTAGAGAATTGAGCAGATATTGTTCTAGCCAAATGTTGTTGCACTAGCAGGGAGTAGTTGGTCCTTGTCACTGATGGAATCATCAGTTATGTTTCTCTAATCGTGGACAATCATTAGTGATTTTATTTATAGGTTTGTTTCTATACTTTACTTTGATTTGCTAATTTACTGACATCTTATGCTTAAAATCCTTGATTTCCAAATCAAAATTTGTGGCTAGGCCTGAAGATTTCTGATTATTTAGATTTGCAGTCAGAGTGGTAGTGAACCACAACAAACACAGTTGGCTTTAAGAAAAGCAGTTTGCTTGCTAGTTGGTGTATGTGATAATGACAATACTAACATGCAGGTTGGCCTGCACTTCAAATATTGAGTTTCAACCAGTGCTTGCTTGGACAGCAAATAAATAAGCCATGTCTCACCCAGACTTGACAAGGCTGACTATTGTTTGAAGATACAGTATTTTAATGTTCTTTGTAAACAAGGAATCAGCCTAAGATAACTTCTAGACAGGCCGGTCAGTGAAGTCACTGCAGTTTAGGTCTGAAACCCTGGTAATGAAACTATATCGCCAAAATTTGCAGTATACAACTTCAGTGGTTAAATAAAAAAAGAATCCCATCAAAGTTGGTCATAGCCTAGATTCATAAACATGAACAAGCCTCTCAAAGCTTCTCATGAGGATCACTGATGTCATCACAAGACACTCTCTGTAGCTACTCCATTTCCAATGTTTTTGCTCTAGAAAGCACCTCTTGACGGCGTAGAGTAGAGCATTGATTGTTTGGTTTCTAGGTTTTCAAGACAACTGTTCATGTTCATAAATTGGAGTTGATATTTGGAACAACATACGGTATAATCTGTTTTAGGGTTGACGTTGACCTTTAAAGGATACCATGGCATTTGAGCATGTTATTACCTCAACACGGTCACCTTAGAGTTGTGGTCATCAAGCGCCAAAATCAGCTTAGTCACTGTGAGACATTTTACTCCGCTATACCGGTGCGCTGTCATGTATCATCATATATAATAATTTTCTACAAATCATGTCTGTTTTGTATTGATAATTATCAAATTAGTGAAAGGAAGTAAACGTTCTATTAGTGGTTTTTACACACAACTCCCAGAATCACATGGCGGGAGAATGTGCTTCTGGGTTCTTCATCTATTAGTTTGCATGGACTGCTTCAATGCAGTGATGTTTGGCAATGTGACACATATATTTGATAAGAAATCACATTGTTGTATAAACTGCCTCTATGTATGTATGTAGTATGCTATAAGCTATGTTTGCTAACGTTCAGTAGCTAATGTTAACTAGCAAGTCAAGTAGTCTAACGTTAAGCTGTTCTCCATCGAAGACATTAATGTAGCTGATCAACTAGTGTGCCAGAGAGCTGAGATCACATTCAAACCATGCACTGGCCACATTTCAGCATTTATCATTGAGTAACCCTGATAATGGCTTGGCTTTTTACCAATGGGTGCAACTAGCTTGTTAGCTTGTGGCCAATGTGACCTTTGGTTCCAATAAGACATGTTAATGAAACCAACAGGCCATTTTTTGGTAAATTGAAGTATTTATAGAAAATATTTTCCTCCATGTGAAAGCATCTTGGTGAAGAAAAATGCCAGAAAAAAACGGACTAATGTTCAAAATGACTAACTATCCCTTTGAGGCTGTAAAACGGCTATAATCGTGACGTGAGCAAGAATGGCATCACATTACTTGAACAATATGAGTCAAAAGTATTTTAGTTGTCCTATATGTCAGTCTTATGTCAGCTCTTGATGGCACACAGTTGGAGACCACGGTCCTATGTGGTCATCTTCTGAGTCTTACTAACTTTGGAGCACCGAATCACCATTTTATACGCAGTGTAATTAGACTTTGTTTTGCTGGAGGACAGCTTGTGACAGGGCTGGATATTGGTTGTTATGGGGACCGAACTGAGACCTTCTCTACCCTTCCACCTCCTGCAACAGCCAGTGTCAATTAGCTTGTCCTGAATCGTGCTGAATAAAGTTGCTACCATGTCACTAAAATCCACCTAACATGAAACACCAGATGTGTCGTTTGACACTTTGGAATATGTTCTTTGCCTTTGTTACCATGTTTTACTCCCAGTGCTGGAAATGATTTGAGAGGACAGACATGCACAACAGATACAGCACCTTGAACATCAAAGATGTGCACTGGAGTATAAGTGTGTGTGTGTGTGTGTGTGTGTGTGTGTGTGTGTGTGTGTGTGTGTGTGTATGTGTATGTGTGCGTGTGCATGTGCATGAGTGCTGTAAGTGTGCACGCACACGCACATACATCTGCAAGTGCTGATGTGAGTTTGTGTGTGCATTTTTGTGTCTGCTATAGGAAAGCATCCGAGACAGCCAGAATATAAAAATTTACAGGCCTTTCCCGCTTTGTCTGTCTTTTCTCCCATTCTCTTAGGTGAGCGGGGCCTGAGTGATAGGACTAAAACCTTTCATCTCACCCAGTGAGTGTAAATAGCTGTCATGTTTGATTGACGGTCTGACATGCACTTGTGATGCCCTGAAAGAGGGAAAAAGAGATTCAGTGAGAACACAGTACATGTTTCTGCTGCCTTCAGACCAAAGATGTAATGAATGAGTAATTGCATGAAAATCAACAACATTCTACAAATTCCTCACATGATATCTGTCAGTTTGTGCAGAGAAAATTGCAATCAATTCCTATTTGTATAAACAAACAGTTTATACTGTGAAATATTTCTTTTATGACAAAAACAAAAATATGTATTATGCATCTTTCTTATAACAATAATAAGAATCTGCTATTGATTGATCAGTTACCAAAAAGAATATTTTTAAAAGCCTCTGCATTGCCTCTATTGTAAATGTAAAGTAGAAACTCATTGCTTTCTGAAACAAAATGGCCCTATTGCATTTTTTGTTTGGGCCAGCCAAGCATGCTATAGCCTGGTTACTGGCTAGTTTCATAGTTGCTAGGTAGATATGGATACATACTGTAGATAAGTACTTGTTTTCCTATTTTTGATTTGAATTCATGTAATGTATTTGTGTATTATACATTTTGCAGTAAGATTATGGCACTTGTGTTGCTTGACACATTTCTTTACTTTGTTTGGTCAGAGAATGGCAATGCTTACATCATTTTCAATGGCCTTTTGCTTTGATTTAATACACAAATAAACATAACACTCTCATCTGCACTCCAATGGGCTGGAACACGAGAGATGGAAATAATTTAACTAAAGAGAATATATGCATCAAATGAAAAACAGATGAAAAAATATGCAATTATGTCCTTGATTGGGTTAAGTATTTCTTTGCCAGCACACGGCAGCTACCAGTAGAACCTGTCCCAAATGGGTGGCTTCCAGGCCTGGGCGAGGCCCCAGAAAACGTCAGAACAGTGCCATCTCCCACTACATCTCCCTTCTCTTAGATCCATGGCCAGTGCATTCCCCCCTCTCCTCTTTGCTCCGCTCAGCCCCTCTCGGCGTCCCAGATAATGGAGCTCTGCTTCTGTCTGCCAAGGGTTCCATGGCTGCCCGGGAGTAATGACCTGAGGGGGTACTTTGTTACAACCAGGGTATAATAATGCCTCCAGCCACGGACAAAGCAGACCCTAGGGGTCAATTTTTAAATACTTTTATGTTTTACACCAAGGGTAAGAGTCATTTGTTTTTATTGTAGGCCATATACTACAAACACACTGCAGAAGTCACACATTTATTCTGAAGAACAAGGGATATAAAGTGCAGCTAATGTTGTTCATTTCACCAAAGTGTGGTTTGGTTTTGATAGAATAGTACTAGTACTAACCTATCATTTTTGATGAAACATTTTTCACTTTTGAAGAGAATTTATACGGCAAATGTCTGTAGGCCATAGTCCTTCAGATCAAAATAGTGTTATAGAGGCACGCAAGGGAGTATGGAATCACCTGTGAATAAAGGCTTTTCCTAATAGGTTAATTGTAACAAAAGCACAGGGTCTTGCCCCATTGAACAGAAGAGGATTGTGGAACACAGGCCTGTGGAAATGATGTCAAGCAATGTGCTGCCTGCTCTCCCCTGCAGGGCCACAGTTTGTCTGTCAGCAGTTAAATGCTTACCTCCCACCCCTCCCCTAACACTCAACAATCAATTTACCTCCTCAGGGTCTATGAACCCAAAGATTTGACCTTGCAGACTCAAGCTTTGTTCCCCCCCTCATCTCTTACACCTTAAAGAGCACTTATTAGAACAAGGAATAGAATAAAGAATAAATGTTTTAAAGGCTTTTCTTACACATAGATGATAAAATGTTTCCCTGGCTAAATCCACAGAATGTTATTTGATGATTGAAACCAATATCACTGTCAAGCAGATCTGTTTAGTCAAGATGCGATACATGAACTGTACGCCTATTGTTGTACTGTATATGCCCAATGACTAACTGCTCCATCAGTGAATAATGCCTGTTTCAAACTAACAAACATTTTTATGTGTCAGGTCATGGGGCCAGTGGAAGCCATTCTGGAAGGGGGGCTCCTAGTCATCTTCCTTCATTCACCATCAAGTATCTACCCAGGTATATATCTATATTAGGATAGACGCCACATAGTTACTCAGGAAATAATGCTCAGGAAATGATTTTTGAAAATCAAGTGCAATTGAATGGTATTTCAGTGACAAAATAAATATGTCACAGCTGAAGAACTTTATTTATTGTCAAATATTTTAGCACTGTTTTACTTTTATGTTTATGGGTACACAGCCCGCAGATATCTTCATTCAAGGACTTTATCTCCCAAGATTTCTATTTAGATGCATCCCCCTCCCAGTGTACAGAAACCAATTGAAAGAGTGCACACCCAGCAAGGTGCTAGCTAATTGGGCATACTGAGAATAAAAACAGAAAAAGCAGCACCTTTTTCTCTTTTGTGACATTTATTGAAACTGCTGATGTTTCAGCACATAGCTTTCATTGGGGTGTGTGAGGAAAGCTTTCTACTGAACCATCATTCGTTTCAAAGATTATTTTTTGATGGCATTTCTGCGTTTCAGTTTATGGCATTTTAGTTTACAGCAGAGAGTCACAGAAAAATGTGTAGAGAGAGAGAAAGGGGGAATGACATGCAACATCGCTTATGAGTGTGACACGAACTCATGGGACCATGAGTACATGTTATGGACTTATATCCACTAACCCACAGAGAACCTGCATAGACAACAAAGCCTTTTCTGTTGTATTGATGGAGCCTTTTAACTTCCAAAACCCAACCTCTACCTTTGGTTTGCCTTCACTTGTGTCATTTTGCGTTCCCAATTGAATTAAACCAAATGTTTATTAGGAGGGATGCTAAATGGCTGTAAACGGGAGCTGTGACATCAAGTGAAAGCAGTGGATGGTAATATTGTTTAATTCAATAAACAATGAAAGGTCATAATATAATCATAAGTAATCACAAGTTTAATCAGAATTGTAGTCATAAGTTGATTTAGATTTTTGGTGAGGTTATAACTTTAATTTGTTAGTTGACATGTTACTGCAATTACTGTAAGTGCTTATCCTGGTCAGTCATACATCAGTAGGCAATCAGTACCAAACAAACACATTTTCTTTTATACAGGTCCTCATTATTTCCCAAGGTCATTTTGTGCTCCTGGAACTGAGGTGTTACCATTAGGTCTTGTTAGACTTGCAGAAGTTTATTAAACAAGAACTTCCAAAGTTCAAGTTGACACCGTAAAATGGCACAGTGCTGCAGTCTAAAAAAGAGGCTTTTGAGATCATTCTCTGGTGCTTGTGTTGAGACTTCACTTGTTTTCCACCTCTGTGTTAACCATTAAGGGAACACCATATAGTTTGTGCTGGTGGAGTTTCATTTGCTGAGGGGAAGACAGAGTGGTTGAGGATGTATACACTTGGGGGAAGAGCTGCAGTAATAGAACTCAGCTGGAGTAGGTTACTTGAGGGAATGCTTCAGGAGAGGGGACGGAGCCAAAAGAGCGAGGAAACATACTTCACTTTATTGATTTTGTCGATCGTCTTAAATGAGGGGCACTCCAGGCCAAGGGCTCACCTCTGCATTTTCTCTCTGTGCTTGTGCTGTTCCATGGACAAGAAGCAGTAGAAATAGTTCACCAACCGGCTTTCTAGTTACAGGAACTGGTTGTGAAGAATTATGTGTGTGTTGAGAGTGTGTGTGTGTGTGTGGGGGAAGGAGAAGGGGGGGGTTATTTACTCCATTGTAGTGAAGTTCTAATTCAAGTTTACTTATGGTTTCAGAAAGACTCAGATATCAACGTTTTGTCATTATCATTCACTTGTGATACTGCCTGACTGTGAGGTACATACTGCTTATAGTGAATTATCTGCACATCTGCGACATCTTGAAGCACACAGAGGACATGATGTACTCATGAAACAAACCTCACCTACAACCCACCCCCATCACGGATCATGACCTTTTGCTGTACACTAGAGATACATGCTAGTATTGCAGCATATTCATCAATTGTCACCGGGTTACAAATGACTTCTTAAGGCAAATATCGATTAGCTCAAGTGTAACATCACTTGGCTTAAAGCGAATGTCCATAATCAATTACAGCCTGTGCTCTGTATTTTCCATTTTTGCTTTGGCTGACATGCTCATTTGTTTTATATTCCCATAAGTCCGCAAGGCGGGACAGGGTTTCCTTTCATAAAGTGTAAATACATATTCCAAAGTTTTAAGTTAAAGACAGGTATGACTTTCAGTTTCAGTCTTGTGTTGAACTCTGAGCTTATTTATCTTGGTCCCCACAATATTTCTATATTAGATCACATATTTCCATGACCAACACACACAATTTAAAAAAATGATGTGAAAAACTCAAATTGCACTCTTTTATTCTTCTTTTTATTCTCTGTGTAATTTCTGAATGTAATGTTCCATTGAAACGTTCTTGACTTGGATTTAACCTCCCCTTTGCTTTTGGTCCGGACTTTTGTTTTCTTTTGGATTTGGCTGTGGGTGTAGACCAGGTACTGCACAGAGACATTGCAGTGTTGATTGTTTGCCGCTGATGTAGATCATGACGTGTTTTATGAGGTGGATGTTTTGTATTTTCTTCCTAATGGCAGACTCAACCCGTCCCCTTGTTGTATTGGATCCTGAAGTACTATTTTTACCTGAACTGAATGTTGTTTTTGGATCTCTTTGTTATCCCGTATGATAGCCTTTGCTCTGGTGAGTAGTTTAGCCGTGTTGAGGGAATAGAGATGATCTTACAGGGTCTTCCCCCTGTATCCTCATGTTCTTGTCCTGCAAATCATCTTCAACTGCATCTCTGTTATAAACCGCCTAAGCTTCCTTATCTTTTGTCCCTCTCATTTCATTACAAAAAATCCCAAAGAAACCACTGGGCTGGATCAGTTAGTCTCAGCCAGCTCAGTGGTTTTCCTGTTCTTTATTAAAGTGTAATCAAACATCGGTTTAAGTGGAAAATAAATATCCAGATCTAATAAGCTGCTCAGCCGGATCGTGTAAATGCAAATTTTCAAGCTGGTTCCCATCCGTCCCACCGAGAGGAGAACAAGCCACAGCAATCTCCTCCTCCACCCACGATTGTAAATCAAGGAAAATAATGGCTGGATAATGACCAGTTTGTGGTCTCAAGCAGATTGAATGATAACAAACCGCGCATGTTGCATGCAGCTTTTCATTTAGCATCCTATCACGGAGAAAGCCGGCGAACAGCTTGGCGTGCCTCATTAAAGGGGTTGTCGATGCCTTGTAAATTTTATGGAGCATGGGGTAGAAAATTCACAAGACAAACTTCCTGATAGGGGAAGACAGGGTTTATTCCCCGCCCATAGGGGCCTCCTGCTCTGTTGCAGGGAGCCTGAAGATCTGAGAAGACCACTGAGCAGCCACATTCATTGCAGTCGTCTGTTTTCTAATATGAAGGAGTATGAGTGTGAAGGAAAAGAGAAGAAAACCCACTTAGACAAGCGCTAAATAATAGACATATAAATTGCTTCATTTTCTTGTTTGGGGTGATGCTGATTTAGCTGCTAATTGGTGACAGAAACTGTCAAATGGGTGGCAGATAGTGATGGTGGTGGCTTCTGTCAGGATTAGGTGAGAGGAAAAAAAAGCTTTCTTCTGGTGAAGGCAAGGAAAATATGACGGCAGTCCCCTCCCTTCTCTTGTCTGATATTTACCCAAAACACATTAAAAAAACAAAGAAGAAAAAAGAAACAATAAGCTTGGGATTATGGACCCTGTCTCTTGCCTTCCTCTTGTGCTCTCATGTCTTCTCTTTTTTCTCTCCTCTAAGCTGTCTCTGAGATTGATTAACGTGTTTGTTTGAAGAAATTCTGAATGTTTGCTTGCACAATAAAATACACAGACACTGACATACAATTACATGCAGATGTACACACACACACACACACACACACACACACATAGACAATGAACCTGCAGTGGTAGAGAGAGAGTGAAAGAGAGACAGAGGCGGATAAAGACTGACTGACTGATCTCTTGAGGGCGTCTTCCTCTAGCCCTGCCTTGACTCTCCCCCTTTCCTCTGGAGCATTAAAATGAACAGTAATTAGGCTTTGATACTCTGGCAAATGAACAGTAATTAGAGTCTGCTACTGTGGATCCTCTGCCTCGGCTGCTCATTGAGTATTCACACCATTATTGAACGTTAAGATTAGCTTGCCGCTGCCGTGCACAAACAGTGTGGCATGGCAACAGCCCTTGCAGATGGTGTGAGGGGGATGGTGGGGCTGGTGGAGGGAGTGTGTGTAGACAGGTCGCCCAAGCCCGGCGGACCCTCAGAGGGGATTTTCTGGTTATTAGATCCTTGCCAGATCATGGGCCAATTATAAAGAAAACTGTCAGTCAAGGCAAAGTGGCTATGTGATTAGCGGAAAAGGACAAAATCAGGTGAGGAGTGGGAATCTTTCTGGAGGCAGCTTTGATTTGCTAATAAGAGGGAGAGGGAAAGGACCGGGGCAGGGTCCCCAGCTGTAGTCCTGCTTTGCTCTCTTCATTTTCGCTGTGACCTTCTTAGCACTGCTGGTCTAATCTGTGCTGCAGAGGAGACATAAAGAATGGCTCTCAAGGGGGTTTCTGGGCCCAGGCTCTGAACGAGGCACATGGGGGTTAGCCACCAAAAATGAGAGCAATACCCCCTACTCACAACCAGAGGGACATGAGTAATCAAATAGTTCCTCTAGCACGACAGGGGCCAAATGCTGCTTAATTACCCTAATAGTTTTTAAAGACTTTTACTCCTGATAAAAAACACCCACTTAAAAAAAGCTATGTCAGTGAGAGAAGGAGGAGTGAAAGGATAAGAGGAGGGAGGGAGAATCACTTGTCTCTGAGAGCATTCTCGGCAGTCGGAAGGTATGTCCGCTCCACTCCCTAATTTCTAAAAGCACGACAGTGTATCCTAATTTAGTGGCTGGTGACCAGGGCTGACATTGAGGGGCGTGGTAGGGCCTTTTTTCAGCTGTGGTTTCTGGCTGGGGAGAAGCAAGCTCAGAGGGGAGACAGGCAGCACAGTGCCAGTGCTATAATGAAGCGCGCTAGACGGCAGGCCTGACAGCTCTGGCAGGTGATGCATGGGGCCCATGCTAATTCTTCAGCAAGCCAGTGATGGATCCTGAAATCTTGACCACACATCCCATTAGCCCCTGTCTGTGACAGGAGAATAAAGATATTAAAAATCCAGGAGAACTTGGAGAGGGGGTGCCCAGGAGCAGGGGGACACAGAGAGGGACGTGGACAGCCAGTCAAAGGACCTTACGCAAACCTGAAGTCCTCTGCAATATTTTCAGCAACAAAGTTATTGATGACTTAACCTCTGGGGTGCAGGTTATGGGTGATGGATACTGTGCATCCCCAGCATGGAACAGCAGAGGATAACAAGGTAGACAGTGAATCACCTGCCCACAGCTGATAAAAATAGAATATGACATGTTCTACAGCATATACACTGTATTATTCCACTGTAAATTCTAAAGAGAAGCGTGAACTGGGCTTGCCTGTAAATAGATTAGTTCAGTGAATGGATTTTCTATGGTCTCAGCTGTTCTGCACATCCCCACTGTCCTGGCTTTTGCATCTCAGCACTATGAATGGGGGGACTGTTTATTAGGCTGTCCCTGCCAACTCCTTTGCGACCTCCCCTCCTTTCAGGATAAAAAGAATAAGGAAATATAAAGAGGAGGGGGATGTGAAACTCCTCAGCCATCAAGCATTCAGGTGTGTTTACCATATATCTTTTATCTTCTTGTGCAGGATAAGGCTAATATTTTTGACAAGTTTTGTGTGAGATATAAATGACCTAGTCTTGATACAAATAGGAAAACTAGAAGCAAGGCAAGCCGAATTGCAGCTAGGCCCCTGGATCTTCCTATTTCTCAGGGTTGACAAATAGCGGTGAGGAAGTTCCAGGGGAAACTGAGAGGTTACTGTGACAGACAAGGAGCACAATTATCACACTATGATGAAAGAGCCATGGCGGGTGCGCGTCGCACCGTTAATTACCGTCCTTTTTCCACCAGCCTCTAATGTGAGGAAAAACACGCGATGACAAGTGTGTAAAAGAGCAAGCACTAAATTACTGTCAGAAAAAATAAACGGAGGATCTCGTGGCCTGCACAGTGATTTACGGGGGCAATTAGTCACCGCCCCACGGAGATGCTGAGGACAGCAGTGCGGCGGGAGTGTGTCAGGGAGAGAGTGTGAGAGACACCCCTATGCTCCACCCACACTTCACCCACACTTCTAAAGAAATGGGGTGGTAAGTAAGAGAATGTTCTCTGTGCTCTTGGCTGAGTGACCTTTGTCTGGCAGAGGGCCCTTATCCAACTTTTCATCAGTTATAAAGAAGTTACTTTACAAAACTAAAATAGTCACACATGCTAACACCACCATCCTATCTGGATTGCAAGTCAGTGTCATATTGTCATATTGTCATCTGTATTTTAATAGCATGAAAGAAATAACATCAGTTGACGATATAGAACAAATATAGGTTACCTTTACCTGTTTTATGCTGAAGTAAGTTTATCACGACATGGGTGTAAGACAAGTTAAAGCAATGTCTGTCATGACGCAGTATCAATAGAATACACCCTTTTCTCTGCAGTCGGAGATGTCAGTATACTTGAAACGCTAAACGTCTAAAATGAGCAGTCCCCATCCCACCATCATACATCAATGGACTCTAATTGTTTCTAAACGTGACACAAGTTAGATACTTCAGTTTAAAGCCCATCGTCACATCTCAAAATGAGGCTTGATTTCTTTTATTATCTTTCCATGCAGCTTCTGAGACAGGAGGTCGCATCCTAGTCGTCACATGTCCTTCATATTTCATGCTCGATATGAAACGATCCTTTCATCACACATTAAAATACCTGCTGTACTTTTAAGAAAATAAAGCCATTGGGAATATGCCGAGCGGGTGAAGAGCCCATTGATTTGTAATGGCTGATGACAGATAGTGTCACATCATTTTTGTTAATTTCACTCATTCCGATCCATTGAACAAACATGGCGTGCCCATTTCTCCGAGAGAAATGTTACAGCTCTGAAGTGATAGGCTATTGTTGAATAAATTTGAAGTGGTCCTTGTTAAGGAATTGTCACGTTGTGTGATATCTTACAAACGTGTGATGACATAAAGTAAAGACAGTGGGGGGATGCGGTCCAAACTTTATATCTTCACTGGTACCTTAATATATCCATCACAACTAACCAAAGACAATTACAGCAGAGCACTTAAAAGGAAGCCCTCGGACCAAGAGTCCGAGGGCTTGATTTAAGAAGCTTCTGCAGCATACGGAACGGTTCAGAAACCTGACGCTAACATGACAGAACGTATTGGAGGATATTGTAATCTGCCACGTCATTCTCGTATACATATTTAGGTTGCGTGTTTCCTGCACATGTATTGCAGGAAAATAATAACACTGACAGTAAGCTGAATGTTATGAGCAATGTGATATGAGGTGGGAGGGGGATTCACATTCTCCCGGCCATATAGTTCCAGTAGGGGCTGGAGAGTGGGTTTGTTAGGTTGAGCCACGTTTCCAGGTCAGTGGCCTTGAGCATGCTTGGTTACAGCTGTCTTGCCCATCCTTATTGGCAAAGGTGCCATAAGACAGGGTTGCAAGGGGCCATAAGTAGTGAGGAGGAAGAGGTGGAGTAGCTAACCAGGAGGGCACCATATGCATGTCCAGTAGACCGCTCCCCTCAGGCTCTCTCTCTCTCTCTCTCTCTCTCTCTCTCTCTCTCTCTCCATGCCTCAATTCACTGCATCATCTACTTCTTTGCTAGGCTATAAGTGCCAGGACATCAAACTTCCTCAAGCTGTCAGCCTTGCTTTTCCCCTGGAACAACAACATGTGAGATTGGATGAGAAAAATAAAAACAGCTGGTGGAGTTGGAGGGTGATGAGTAGAGAAACCCTGGCAATCAAATCTAAAAAGACCGTGGCTGTTTTAGCTTCAGCCGCTGTCACTGCCAATCAAGGACATATTGCTTTTGTGGCTGTCATGGACCTATGTATCATGCACCTTATATTTATCTGTACTATTCCCTATACCCCACCCCCATGTTGCAGTCGCTACTCCTTACAGTTTGTTGTGGTGATGTCTCCGAAAACAGCTATTTTGTAAGTTTAAAGATCTTTAAACTGACAGCACATCTTAACATATATTTTTCAAATGGTTACAGTCATTCATGTTCTGATATCATTCTTTAGTTTAGCACATAAGGTATTCTCAACTTTTACAGTGCACTGGCACTGGCCTGGTTTCTCTAAAACAATGGCGCTTTTCAGAGATGCAGGTTCATATAATTTGTACTGAGCAATACATTTCAGTGTTACAAACGTTTCATTAATCCGAACAACCTCCATTCCACAGCTAGTGCAGTAGTTCAAATGCTATTTTTTCAATTAATACTAGTTAGTGGGTTTGGTGTTTTTAGATGCCTTTGTTTACTAGTAGTCATATAGTATTTATGAACTAGCTTGACAACAATTACCTTTAAAGCTCTGTCTGTAATCCAAATGTAATCCACCAAAAGCCAAAACATGTTAGGAGGGCATTTGCTCATACTCATCTGACTGACAGAGTTCTTCATTCAATGACTGACAGAGTGTGACCATAAAGATAATTTGTAAACACAGAGTAAAAGGTATGTTTACTTTTGCAATGTTTGTGAAATAGATTGATATTTTGGGTTCATAATGATATAAGGAAGATGCAAAGAGCTTGTTTTCCATCTGTAACCTTCAACAATCTATGTCTATACTCACACTCAACAAAATGCACATTGGGGCTTAGAAATTACAGTTGTTGTTTTTTTTTAGCAACGTTCACTTTATTGAGTAGTGATTAAATGAATCTTGCCACCCGATCTAGAATATCTGTGTTACGTTTATCTGATAGCATCAAGGGAAGCTGTCAAAAAAATATATCAGGGCTTTCTTACTTCTTAAAAGAGATGCAAGAGTGAAAAACACTCCACTCCACTTTTTCCTCCGTTATGGCTAGTGGTGTTCTATGAAAACAGGCTTAGAGATTAGACTCACTAACTGGCTATGAAATAACAGGCTGCCAAGGAGAAGAGAAGGTAAAAAATAGGGTCTATGAATCAATATGGGCAATGGGGGAAGGCCAAATGTAATAAATAATACAATAACAAGCCTAACTAATGAGCTGTTGCCACGGTGCGGTTCACAGAATAGTCCCTTTGTATGAAACCCTGCTAATAATCTTGGGGAGCCAGTGGATGATGAAGTGTTGCCATAAGGCAACACCTGTGCAATTAAAACGGCGGATTCTTTTGCACGTAACATTAATTTCAGCCCTTTATAAAGGCCCGATGAGCACACTAATAATCTGGTCTACTTGACTCCATGTCTAGCCCAAACAGAGCATCTAATTAGGTAAAGGTAATTAATTAGAGATAAACGGAGCTAATCAGGGCCCGTTAGCGCTCCCACTTTCTTGGCATTAAGACACGAAGCCTGCTGCTCGCTCATTGGCTGCCCTGTCATCTGCTCAGTGAACATGAAAAAGATATGTTTTTAATAGAGGCTGTGTGATCTGACAATGAACTATCCTGGTCCCTCAAGAACGAGATACTATTCTGTTGCTTCTCTAATGATCTTATTAGCTGGTCCATTGCTTGGTAAATTATTGTTTCATAAAATTCTAGGCTGCTTAAAACAGCCATCATGTACTCATTATCTAAATTGGGGTTAGTTTGGGTGCATAACAAAATGGGATGTAGATATAGCAGCAGTTACATTTCATGAAAATTAGATCATAAAATAGTGTTCCCTGAATAAATAAAATGAATGAAGTTAATAATGTGGTGGTAATACTCATATCCACGATTAGTTGGTAGCGTTTAGATCTTGATTTAAATGATGCAGTTTGCTGGTGGCAGAGAGTGCAGTGTTTAACAAGACACCCTATTAGTACGTGGCTGTGATTTTGTGTTATTTCTTTCCCAAATATTTCACGAAGAAAATATTAAGCCCCAGACACCAAACATCCAATGTGTTATCATTTTTGTTCTAATTATAATATGAAAAGTGATGGGGGAATCCAAAATGTATGCAGGGGAACAGTCGCTACTGTGTTACATTGATGCCATAGCAGGAGGAAGGCCTCTCTGCTTCCGCTCATGTACCTATCATGTCCAATTTTTTTCCAATAGATATTCAAGTCAACGCATCGTTGGAGAAACTGTTAGAAAATGGAAATTTAATGGTTATTGTAATGAATGTTGACTCTGCAGATCAGAAAAGCAGGAAGAAAGAAGTGTTAGAAATCCTGAGAGAAGGAGAGGTTTGTTTGGATGCGCTGGTGTCGTTGTGTTTCATGAGGAAGAATGATTTGGGAAACATGATTATTTTTCCCTCTGCTTTCCTCATACACAGGGGAGTCGTCTGCTACAAGAAGGCAGGGCGCTCCCTCGACACGCATCATTAGAAGGTTTTTTACAAGCGACAAGCAGGCTATTTGGCTGTCATTGGGATTGTTTGAAGAGAATATGTTTCTGCACCGTACTCAAGGGAGCCCCACATCAGGAAAAAAGTAGATCACCCTTGAGCACTTGACACTGCTGTTATGCATTTGTCAATATTAAGGCTAAGAGGTTGGGCCAGTGTGTGTAAATTGGGAGTTTGCCGCCGTTCCTTGCCTCAAATGTGACTTGACCTTTAACCTATCTTGTCATTCATTCGCTAACCTTGTTTCTGCTAATTGCTGTAGAATGCGTCAGGCCTAGCTCTTGTCCAAAGCTATTTCTCAATATGTTACTACTGGGCCGCTGCTTTTGGCACAAGTAGCTTGGCTTATGTTAATGTTCATTAACAGAATGAGACTGTTAACTGTTAAATTATGAGCACAATATATCATTTTGGTTTCATCACACATAAAATGTTGAGTTAAAGACATAAATCAAAGACAAAACTATGTGATACGCCAGCAATCAATGATTAATGAATTATAAACTCCTTCAAAGTAGCACAATAAGACAAATGCATAGACGCCAAGTAAAATAGACTGAAAGAGAGAGCAGTGAAAAGTGAAGTGGCACATTGTGTGGACATGATGGACTGTCATATTCCAAGCATGGCCCATAATGCAACCATCACTGGTCCAAAGAGCAGGGTGTGCGCAGCGTTTACAATTGAAATGAGACAGAGAGTAGGCATGGAGATCCTCATTATATCATTTCCCTAAGGGCTGAGGCCAGCGCTTCAGTTGGGAAGGAGGAGACAAGTGCATCCTTACTGTTACACAAAGACAGACTAGTAACAGTTTGGCTATGACACCAATCTTCAAATGACTTTTCAAAAAAAGAGTAGAGACTAGCGCAGTGGGGAACAGTCTGAGATTCTGGTTCATTTGTCTGTTGCTCACCATGGGCAAAACAGGCAAACATGGCACATAGGTCACATCTGATTCCCCATTGGAGATGAGATGGTGAGAGGATGGCAACAGTGTGAGGCAGCATTGCAGCACTCTGCTGTGTCCAAAAGTATCTGCATCAGTGGTGCTGATTGTGAGGCACCCGCTGGCGCTGTTTAGATAGTTTGACTACATCAAACTCCCTTCCAGACGGCTCTTACTGGTGCGATTAGAGGAGGGTGAAGATGAAAGGTGTTCGGTGTATTTTTAAAATTGTTGATTTTCCGTGTAATGATAGCTCGTGCAATTAAGCACTGGCTTCAGGCTCTGCATGTCCTTGTGTGAAAAATCTCAATTATTTGTGTGTGTGTGTGTGTGTGAGTGAGTGTGTGTGTGTGTGAAAATGTAAGTGAGAATTAATGTGAGTGTGTGCATCTGCCTCAGATAGATTTTCTATATTGAAAATTAGTATCTTCATATTGTGCATCAAACAGATTTTCTTATTAGTGTTCCAAGAATGTAATTACTTACATCATGATCATTTTTTTCATTTATTTTAAAAGATTGTATATAATTTTTTAACCCAAACACAATCATTCTGTCTAGATGTAT
>OOFE01013179.1:0-10892 GCA_900323365.1 Monocentris japonica
ATGTTGAATGCACCAATTGCAAGTTGCTTTGGGGAAAAGTGGCTGCTAAATGACTAATGCAGGGGTGGGCAGTCATGTGCCATGGAGGGCCGAGAGTCTGCAGGTTTTCATTCCAACCGAAGAATACAGCAGGTGATTTCACTGTTTAGCACACCTTCAACCAGAGAGGAGGGACTAATCAGTGAAATCACCTGCTGTAGTCTTTGGTTGGAATGAAAACCTGCAGACTCTTGGCCCTCCATGGCACATGATTGCCCACCCCTGGTCTAAGACAACTCAGCTCCTGGATGTAAAGGTTCCTAAGAGGTACTACTAGCAAACCCGATGGAGACTTCAAGCTCAACAGTTCAAAGAGAAAATTGAGTCTGAAGTTGTCATTGAGTCTCATTCTTGAGTTTTGGTTCTTAAACCTTGTGCTTTAACTCCTCCAGGGTACATTGGTGAGTTTGAGATCATTGACGACCACAGAGCCGGGAAAATTGTCGTCAATCTCACAGGCAGACTGAACAAGGTAAAGTCATTGAACAAGTAATGTGTAGAAGTGCTGGCACAGTGAGCTAACTAAGTTTTTAAATATGAACCACTCATGGTTCGGTATGGTGAATTTAGGTATAACTTGCCTATTGTAAGTAATGTTAATCATGTTAGCTCGATTAGATAGAAACTAACCTCACTTTTTGTCGGCCTCCCCTGAGGTCAACAAAATTGTTTCTAAATCCCATCTAAATGTTATCAGACATAAATGTTTGCTTGATAGGGTTGAGTATCGAGAACCGTTGCAATTCAGTCCCCCTTCCGAATTGTCCAATTTCTCGGAATCGATAACCTCCTGATCATCTTATCGATGCCAAGACATTATTGCTCAACTGGTAGGTCTTTGTTCCGACAGCTGTGCAACAGACTTTTGGGCCTTTCGGTGTGGCATTGATTGCAAACAGTGATGTATTTCCCCGTTGGGGCACTCACTAAATGTGTAGTCTTTTCCCCCAGCAACTCCTTATTTTCATAAGGCGAATCAAAACTGTCCTCAAAACTAGTCCATTTAACAATTCCTAACTTTAAAGCCCAGAGTGCCTTTGGTCACGTTGGTGATAAGTGGTAAGATGTGTTACAGGGGACATTGAAGGGGACGCCTTCATGTTTTTGATTGGAGTTGCTTTATTGGAATGTTTGAGTAGAGATGTGTGGATATTTTGACTAAAATAGATTAGTCTCTTAATGCTTGGAGCAAATAAAAAAATGTATAGTTTCTTAAGCTAGCTGAGTGAAACTACAATGACTGTTAGAAAGCTAACACGGGTAGTATGATATACAAGCTGTAGCAAGTTGCCACTGCTAGTTTCCCTGATTATGAATGTGGATTGTAACCCAGTATTTTTCTGTCTTTGTCTTTCAGTGTGGTGTGATCAGTCCACGTTTTGACCTCCAGCTCAAAGACCTGGAGAAGTGGCAGAACAACCTGCTGCCATCAAGACAGTTCGGGTGAGAATCACATCTACAGAATCTCTAGTATACAGACTTGATTGTCTAGCAAGGGACTGGACTGTGGTAGCTCGATGCAAGGAATGGATTCAGAGCAGGGACATAGTTTAGAAGGATTTGGAACAGTTAAGTATTTTGTTAGTGAAGTTTGCAGACTTGAGAATCCTGATGGTCTTCCAGACTTGCTTTTGAATAGTGAGCTATTGAAGTGGCATGATGGCTTAACTTGACTGTCTTGTTGACACTTGCGTTTGCTTTTCAAAACGTAAACACTTTTTGTTATTGGGGATGAGTAGTTGAATAATTGATTACCAAATTTAATGTTTTTTTTTTTTTCTTTTTAGAATGGATAATTTATAATGAATGCCCAAATGATTTAACGTTCAGTCAACTGCAGAGCTAAGTCCTGCCTAAAATACACCGGTTAACAGTCCCCTTTATAAAATAGGCCTGATTATCACAAATGGTAAAAGTATTAACACTCTGAAGGGAGTACTAATGCCCTACAGATGCGGAGAAAAATTAGATTGAACTTAAATGAGTCTGAAATGCTGTCTATTGCATTTGCCTATGAAACACATGTTGCAATTTGATTTGTGGAAAACATTGAAAATGCCCATCCCTAATGGTTAGCAAAATGTGACTTGTTCATGCATTGCTTATATAGCTGATTTAATGCAAGAGGCTTGAACTTGATCAGCAGTTTCTCAAGTCAGTGGATATGGAATGGTTTGCCTCGCCTAGCGGGGTTCCCCTGCTGTGTGGTATTGCTTGATGAATGGACAAGATAATTTCTTGAAAGTTGGGTATTGGCATAATTTTATCTGGGGAAACAAAACGGATATTTAGCTCACACTTTGATCTGTTTTGAATGGGTTATGAAAAAATGGTGTTGCATTATTGGGCTTCCTCAGTCTCTTCTGTAGTATTTGCCTGTAATTTCAATACTTTCACTCATGCTCTGGTTTTGTACAAGGCTATTGTTTTGCTATTTCTTAACCACTCTTAAGTGTATTATTATCATTGGGGTGGAAGATTAATTCCAGACCCAAATTGGTAAATTTTGTCTGAGTCTGTAAACCTGATGAAACTTATTGGGGTTGGTTTAATGGTGTCCACCATTGTCAATCCGTGTAGAGCCAGTGGAGAGAGTGGGTTTGGTCAATGGGCTACCCTAATTAAATGAGTAACATAAAAGCTAAAAATGAAATCTGCTTTTGTTCTATTGCTGTAAAATAATGTACGTTTAATTATCAATTTGAAGAATCAATTTTGAAATGGCCACATGCACTCATAAATAGCCCTACTTTGGACTTGTTCTTCACTTGGCTTTGTTTTTTTTGCTTTATTTGTGTATGTAGTGTGGAGATGAGAGACTGGCGTGCATGTTCCTTTGCCAGTCTTTTGAATTACGATCCCAGTGTTTCCCTTAGCTCAGAACGTTATTTGTGGCAGTAGGGAATCCCTCATCTGAGGGAACAATCAATCAATGCACAGGAGAATTAATTTTCCATTCGTTAACTGCCTTCTGTTATCGCCATTGGCCATCTAGCAGGTGATGTCGGTTTCATCACAAGCGGATGAGGAAAAAAGGCTGCTTGTGTTTACAAGCAAGAGCTGAGTGAGAGGAGCCTGGTGTGACATAACGTAGCCTCCTTGAACGTGATGTGCACCTCTTAGGTGCATTGGTACAGATGAGCTCATGTATGGGAAACACTGGCTCCAGTATGAAATCAAATCTCTGCTTGCCTGCAGGAGGGAGAGACATTGACAAGACATGATTAAAACAAAACTCAAATTAGGCTCATAATGTGGCTTTTTGGAATTTCATAAAGCCTTTCAAATTTTAGTCCACTACAAGCCCATGTTGTAATTTCTAGTTTTGTATTTAATCTTCTGCAACACAATTTGAATTTCCACATAATCTGGCGTTGCAGTTTGTGGTACTATTGTGTATCAGTCGTACTTTAATGGGGCTTTGGTGTACCAGCACGTTTTGGAGTATAATGTATAATATATCACTGATTTTGTAACCCTAAAGCTTTTGTGTTGGTCTAATTGGGGACTTTAAGGCTTCTTAGTTAGACTTTAAGGTGATTTAGTTATTTTGGCTTGTGACAAACGCATAGGTCAAATTTTATTTATAGTTTATAATTATATTTGTAGTTTTTTAATATATCATCATTGTCAATACGATCTTAGCACGCTACATATACTGTATACATTCATATCAATCTACCTCATGTATATAAGTAACCTGTACAGAATCATCCCACATTTATTCCAGCATCTTTGCACTCTGCAACATTGCACTATTTCACAATTTTCATAGTTTTTATGTTTTACATCTGTACATAGCAGTTAAATGTCAATGTTTATGTCTAGCTTGTCCAGCTTTGTTGTCCTTGTTTTTGCTGTATGTATATTTCTATGTAAGTAAATGAGAGCAATGGAAAAACAGGAGTCAAATTCCTTGTATGTGTACACATACTTGGCGAATAAAGCTGATTCTGATTTTGGCAAAGAGGTGGCAAATCTCACAATGATTCAAAAGAGATTAAAGATAAAAAACGCAAACATGGCGTATCTTGATGGCTTTGTATTTTTGTGCTCATTTCTGTTTCAGTGGCTTGTCTTTTGGTTGTACATAATAGATGGATAGTTTTTTTTTTCCCCCTCACTGTTAACGTTTCATAACCTGTAGTTTGTACCTGTCAATTTAAGCATTTTTGATCTGCTTGAAGAAAGTAGGGCTTTAAATATCCCAATTAAATGGCTTCTATCTACCTGTGACAATGTGATATGGATGCAACTGAAGTGTATCATACCTTATGTTTACCTTTTTGTCTCTGCAGATACATTGTGCTGACCACCTCAGCTGGCATCATGGACCATGAAGAGGCCAGACGGAAACACACAGGAGGCAAAATCCTTGGATTCTTTTTCTAAAATGTAAAGAACTGTGCAAATAAAAAAAAAACAACCAGGGGAATGCTTGTGTGCTGTCTACTTATTTCATAGAGAGCAGTGTCTATTTGAGATGGTTTTAGAAAGGCTGCAGTTTTATTTAATGGCTGAATAGTAAACAGCCTTGCGAAACGGTTTGTTTCTGTCAAGTCTTCCCGTTTCCCTTAAGAACATCTTGACAATGTTGGAAAAAGCAACAGCACATTGTTCAGTCCTTTTCAACTTCACAAATATTTGGTACTAGGCATCATATACTGATCACAAGGGTGTTCTAGGAATGTTCACACCATACACACTAGACCATTTCTCAATCCCATTCACGTTTTCAGTAGATTCAGTGAAAGGATAAATTGTCAGTAATGTCAAACCACACAAATGGAAAAGCACAGCCTCGGCTTACTGAATTGCAGGTGGTTTTGTAAATGCATGGGTATTAAGGCATTGCTGTGCTTATAAATCTTGAATGTCTTTTCACCCTTAGCCCAGTTTTAGTAGGTAGCATTGAGCTTTTTGATTTCTTTTCCTTCATGGTGAAAGAAAACTTGCTTAAATGACTGCTTGGCTTGCAGTCATAGGATAACCTTTTGCAGGTGCTGTAAAACACTATCACAATCACTAAATGTTTCTTGAAAATATTAAGCTGCTATGTAAAAAGTATGTTGGAGACTCAACGAGAAGGTTGAACTCAAGGTCATCAGTGCCCAACTTTGTTAGTCCACTGCTTGGACCACTTCATAAGATGTAGCTGCTTTTGGTCTGTTTTTATACATCTGAACTACTGAAGAACAAAGACACAAACTGTTTCTGTGAAACTTGAAATTGATATAATAGAAATGCCTTGTTTGTAGAAAATGCTGTAGGAAGAGTACCTTAATGTGTTCAAATGAACAGTAATGGGTGCAAACGGCTGACCCAGAACCCATTTTTCTGGAATTGCCCATTTGTTGGTATGCATTCTTTTGAGTTGGACTTCACACTACAATTGCATGTTTAAAATGCTCACTGCATTATATTTGAGGGATGCACATGAACCACTTAATTGAAATACACAATTTCCACATTTCTGAGATTGTGATGTTTTATATACTCTTCAGAAAAGCTGGGAACTCAAAACATTGTTTAGAAGGACATCCCTATGGTTATTAGCTGAATGTACTGACTGCCCCTTGAGGGATGTGATGAGGACCAAAAACAAAACAGGAAAGCGGTGTTGCATTCAAAATTAAAGGCAATTGTGTCCCAATAAATAACATTCTTTACCTTTGAGGCAAACATCAGCCCACTAACAACTGATGAAACAAAGGGCATCAGAATTATGTAGTTGCCGACTAAAAAGGAAACCATAACTTCTGTTCAGTACTGCAAGCAGTTGAGTTTTGTGACATGATCACAGTATACAGGATATCTGCTCCCACTCCTTACAAACCTCAAATAAGCACATCCTCCATCTTGCAGCTGTGCCCCTGGTGGCTATTAAAAGCTGCCACATCTTTGCTACACGGTTACCAACTTGTAAAAAGCCTGACTTTCTGCCCCGCAATCCTCTCTCTCACCGGTGTGACCTGCTCTGGGGTCTTACATGTATTTTGTCTTGTCCCTAACCTCTTTGGAGTCTGTGCCTGCTGACCTCACATTAGACTCTGAACAGGGAAGGTAACAGCCCGCTAATGCAACAGCTCTGTTGAAGTGCTTCATGTAGGCTAAGTGCACAGAGATTGTCTGCTTCTCTCATGGGTTCACAGCATTTAAGCACTGCCTTATAAAGGAAAACCAACTTGTGCTGCTGCTGTGTTTTAAAGCCTAGGGATACCGGTCAGGATACCAAGCTCAAAGAGAACAGGCAGGCTGGAGGACTAGGCCCTTCACGCTCTCTTAGCAGTGAGCCTTTTGACATTAAATCATCTGGGGTCAACTTTCTTGGCTGCAAGGAACAAACCTACTGGTCAAAAAGTTTACTGTCAAGAGTTCTATGTAAGTTGTCTTACGTTTTCAAATAGAGGATGCTCCAAAGTGTCATAGCACCACTGTAACAGTGAATGTCAACAGAACAAAAAATTGTGCTAAGATCCTTTGCAAACTGCACTTGAAAACAGCTTGTGGAGGATAAAGCTTGGAGTTAGACATATTATGAAAAGCGTCCCCCATTCCTCACTAATTCTCTGTTTGTGCCACTGTGACAGAGTCTGTTTGAAGACAATGCCACCCTACATCTAGGGAACAGGGGGCAGAGCCTGGCAGTCACCAACCAACATCATGTTTCTCCAGTCTCTGCCATATGCCAGTTGGATTTCTGAGATGTCCCCAAAGGGCTCAAAGCATTGCCATGGAGGGGAAAAAGAGATGTGCAGTTCTCAAAACAAATAGAATGCATTAATACTGAAATAAAAAATCTGCTATCTGGCCTCCTTTGAGAGACAGAAGCAGAGACACAGTGAGAGAGCAACTTGGTCATGTCTTTGTGAGCCTTTGGTGAATGTGTGAGACTGAACACATTGTAATTACATTAGACGTTAAAACATGCTTGCATGCGTATTTATGTTGTATTTTAGTTTGCAGAGAAACTAAATAACACTCCAAAGAAACTGTTTTCAGCAGCAATGAAAATAAAAATTGTGTCACATTAAGAGTTGGTCTCTCAGCTCCTCATCCTAAAACAATCAAATAACAGTGGCTGTGTCTCACTGCAATCTAAAAGGAATGAGCTTATTTTTATTTTGCTGAGCACGCCAGGTTACTGAGCAAACATATCATGAAATAATACTGTTGGTCTTGTTTGCTGACAGGAATGCCCATCTACATTGCCTCAAAATGTCACCCATGTAGCGTAATGTGAGCTGAATATCTATATCTACAATTCCCTGGCTTTAACACAGTAGCTGCATCTGGCGCAAGTGTCTTGCAAATGATTTTAGGATTAGGACAATAGGCCTACTTCATATGAAGTTGCTGTGTCTTTACTGATGAGTGTAAGATATTTTGCTATGTCTCTTTCCAGTGTGGAAATAGATCATAGCCCACTGTGCTATGGACACTGATTTTGTTCCACTTAATGAACCTGTATCATTTTTGTTGACAAAACTGCCTGTCTCCATTGCCTCAAATAATTCTCCATGTGGCTTGAGTCTTGAAGTGCGAGTTCCTATCAGTTCAATTCCTAGGGTGAACGTATTTGGTCTGTCGGTTCTAACCCAGTGTGATAGCTTGTGCAAACAATCCAATCCTGCAAATTCGTAGCACAATGAAAATGGAGATTTCACAGAAAGATCCATTTTATGGTTGGCGCCGAGTTCCTTGCACCAACTTGACATTCATTACCATGAGAAACAGAAAGAATAGCCATTGGATTCTGCAAGGTATTAACTGCTAGCTATGGCATCAGTTGGAATCCCCATCTTAAATTGTACATAATAGATGGTGTCAGCAAGGTCCAATACCAGCTCTCAGTCTGCTATAGAAGTTCCCCCAGTGAACACTTGAGGGCAGTAGTCATATTCCTCTCAGCTAACTGTCCTGCAGCTATGGTACTCCTACTACATTGAAGCCAGCCAGGTCGGCTGGCTGCAAGACTAATTATGATTGATTCAGAGATAACACAATTAATATTGGAATAGCAGTAAAAGTATGAAATGTGAATTCAGTCGAAAAAGAGAAATTTCTTTTTACTCAGCTCCACATGGTCTTCTGCCACCATAAATCAATTAGTGGGCCATTGTGAAATGAGGGAGAAAAACAAAGACAATTAGAAAAGTGAATGTGGAAAAGTGAATCAGGCTGAATCTTCATTTGCTTTTTCCATGAAATAGACTGACCAGGTGAATCCTGTGGTTCCTTTTGGATGTCACCTATTAAATCCACTTCAGTCATGAAAGGATATAAAGGTGAGGAGACATTAAAGAGGGTTTCTAGTCCTCTTGACAACCACACACATGGATTGTGCAGAATGGGGTGCAACTCCAGGATCGTTTCAACAATCAAGGTAGCTCAGTCAGACTTCCATGGAATTCTGTTAATTTTGCTAAACACTGTCTTCTGTCGCTATGAATTTGTAGTCACAGTGGGGGGTGGGGGTTGAATCAGAATTGAATTAAGATAATAACTTTTGCATTGGCACATCAACTTTTAAAAGAAATGTGGATTACGTTTGTGGAACACAAAGTAAGACACAAATCCCCATGTGAATAATTCATCTGTTCACCAAGCCAAACGGAAAGTTAGGCTTACAAGGTTACAAGGTCTCAGGCACTGGCTTGTTCTGTACCAACCAAACACAATTTGTTCACGTTATTGTACAGGTGTTGGATGAGATCATATTCTGCATTGGATTCTAAAACTTACCATGTGATTTATTCCACCACCCAATACCGCTCAGGCAGACATCCCTATCTACAAAGACCTGAGGAAATTTGAGAATAAATGGTGACCAGCTGAGAACCTCAGGTGGCTGTGGAAAAGATATGAAAATGTTTCTATTGTAGAGGTAGAGAGGAGGATGGTTGTCTCCCAACAAGAATGCATTCATACATTCCAAGGTGAAATAGAGGGCTCTGCATTGTCATATGGTCATTTCACTGATACACTTATCTCGAGTTTTTCACTCTCTGCTCTATCTCTGTCTGTATGCCTTATTTACTAGGGCGAACTAGGGAGGTAGGAGGGGTGGAAGGGAGTTGTTTGTGTGTGTGTGTGGGTGTATTCACAGTGTGGAGGAGCCTGGTGTGCATATGATGAATGAGATAGTTAGGAAGCAGTGAATTTATGGCTGTGAATGCAGCCATCCATCCTGCCCTGCAGTCCCTGGCTGTCCTCAAGGGCATCGTACTCCTCCGGGTCCCATATTAGGCGGTTCATTGGGGATCCCGCTTCCGCTGCTGTGTAGACGGTGCCCGGGTCATCTGGGAAAACGTCACTACAACCCACTCCTCCTGCTGCACGTTAAACAACAATTAATTAACAGGCAATGAACAAAACCTGCTAAAGCACATTTAATAACAGGGGGGCCAAGAGGTGCCAACGAGAGACTGCCTCGATAAATGAAGTCTCTAATTTGTCCGCTATACATCACCTTGAGCATTACAGCTTTGGCCTCTTATGTGGATGATATATGCCCCAAAATAAATCACAAGTCCTCACTGTTGTGGGCTTTAATAATTAATGAGCAGTAAATAATCTCATTTTAGTCAAAGCAAAACATGAAATTAACCTATCGCATCGCATCGTACTGCACTGCACTGCATCACACTATATTGCATTATCACAATACGATAGTACTGGATCAATAGGAGATATCTGTTTGTAATGTAAAAACAGCGTGTGAGGCTTCAGAAAACAGTTTGTTGCATTTCCTGCATGTCCTGAGCTTCTTCTTGCATCATACATTTGATGGACATTTTCTATGCAGTCATTGCTGCTGGCTTCCATCTGCTAAGATCCAATTACTCACAGGTGGTGAATCATCCACTTTAAGGTAGCATTTTTCCTGTATATCAAAAAAAAATATATATATTTTTTATCATGCAGTCTGAACATATGAATCTAGTTTACAAAGACTACAAAAATATCTAACCAAATAAAAAAGACACTTCTGCTACCTTCAAGGACCTTTAACAAATATAAGTAAGATGTTAATAGTTTTAACATTCCACCAAGCAATTTGGGGAGCCAGCGTCACATTACAGAATAAAATCCTGCCCATCTGATCTTATCTCAAAAGTCATAGATGAGAAAAATCCCATTTTGCCACTGCAGATGCAAAGCCTAACTCCACCTTGGTATCCTGCCTGAACTTTACCGTACTATCATATCTCTACATCCTGCTGTAGTCACACTCATTGCTGTATTTGTAGCGTCTCCATTTAGGCACAGTCCTTCTGAAATTCCAATTCCAAAATAACTCCAATTTCTGTCATTTAGCTGATGCTCTTATTCAGAGTGACTTAAGTGTGCAGGTAGGAGTTTGGTGTCTTGCTTAAGGACACTGACACTATGCATGGCTGTTGATGGATACATGTTGGCTGAATTGAACCTGGCTTAGGTGACAGTCTCTCTAACCACGTGGCTGGCCTTCTACTGTTGAGTCTAGGTCTCACAGACTTGACAAGGCAGCACCCTTTGTGAAATTACATCACAAACTACATCATTTTGTCTTTGCGGGCAAAAGAAGCACATAAATGTTGGGCGGCAGTAGAGTCGATGATTGCTTTGACTTTGTTTTTGATGACAGTGAAGAACAACATTGCTCTGAGGGCCCATGTGGGAAGACAGGAGCCCATTCATATGTGCATGCACGATTGAAAGGATATTGGTGTTTCTAGGCCCATGTGCACTTTTTGTTTTTATGTATTGTGTAAGTGTGTGTTTGTATGCAAGTGTGTGTGTGTGTGTGTGTTGGGGTGGGGGTTCCTTGGGTGCTCACTCTGGCAGAGTCCATTCTTCATTGGCTATAG
>OOFE01013179.1:10912-21174 GCA_900323365.1 Monocentris japonica
TGCATGCACGATTGAAAGGATATTGGTGTTTCTAGGCCCATGTGCACTTTTTGTTTTTATGTATTGTGTAAGTGTGTGTTTGTATGCAAGTGTGTGTGTGTGTGTGTGAGAGAGAGAGAGAGAGAGAGAGAGAGAGAGAGGGGTAACAGCTGTAGGAACCAGGGCCCCCCAGGCTCTAGAAGACGTCAGACCCAGCTGGATGCCTTCAGGGGAGGTCAGGGTGTGTTGACAGTGCCTCTCCAGCTTATGGATGTCTCTGAAGATGGCACACCACATCACATCAGATCTCTCTGTAATTAACACATTTCTGGGTTCGGTTGAAGAGCAGGTGTGCAGCAGAGAGTATAAGAGAGGTGTGTCTGATGGGAGGTGTGTGTGTCTGTGTAGGCATGCACAGGACATGCACCTCCTTGCACCCTCATCATGCATGTAAAAATGCCCTTGAATGTCACCTTTATCCACTTGCAATAGTGTGTGTGTGTGTGTGTGTGTGTGTGTGTGTGGTGTGTGTGTGTGTGTGTGTGAGCATGTGCAGCAGATGTGTCTCCTTACATGCTCTTCATGGATGTCTCATCCATGTAAAAATACCCTTGGCATTTATGCTTGTGAAAGTGATTGAGTGCACATCACTGCTATCCAAAAAATCAGTTATATCTGAACACTCTGCTTCTATTTTTTCCTCCCATGCAAATGGACATTTTGCACCTTTTACAAGCCATTTCATTTTGAGCTCACAGTTTTATACCTCTGTTCAATTGCCTTTACTATGAAGACAGTTGGATAATGCCAGATATCATTACCCTTAGAAAGTGCCAGCCTCCCCTGGAATCACTCCATCCTTTTTCTCTCACAAAGAGAACTAGCCACCATTAGCACCACTGGCCCTCATCGTTCATAGCCAAACTACCTCCAAGGGCAAAGGTCAGAGGCAGCTATGATCCAGGCAGGCATCCCACGATCTAGATGCCTTCCTCTTCGCTCGGCAGGCTCCATATTGATTTGATTAGTTGCTAATTAAAACTTGGCAGGCTGGGCCGGGCACAAAGGAGATCGCTCAATTAGCGGGGTGTCAGAGAATCTAATTCTCTCTCTCTCCCTCTCTCTCTCTCTTGCTCTATCACACATCTCCATTCTGTTTAATGAGTATAGAGGATGAGGGAAAAGGGAGGGAGGATAACTCTCTGAGGATAGAGATCGGGTACTCTGAAGGAGCTAAAAGCATCCAGCCCTGTAATCCTTGAGCTAATCTTTGCTTAAAGATGCAGTTTGTAAGTTTTAAAGAAAGCACTGCCTTCAATGGACGTTTGTTTGGGCACGTTGCCTCAAGCATGCCTTGTTGCTAGCTACCTTCTCGCCTTCTGGCTAGACAACCATGTTACACACAAGTTGAAACAGTTTCAGTGATGTGCCTCTGGGAGAAGGAATTATGAGCTTTAAGATCCTTTTTTGTGTTTGTCTAGACACCAGATTTTCAAAGCGTTGGGAAAGGCAGTGTTCTGTTAGAGAAGGGCTTTCACGGAGGAGTTTCATTTATTGATCCTGCTCGATTCATGATGACATTTTAGAAATTTTCCTAAGCTTACATCTTGCAAACTGAATCTTTAAGGAAACATTGTTCGACTAACAAGCTGTTGCTCCAGGTCCTACCGGAGCTGAATGTGCTCCTTGCTGAATTCATCCTTTTATGCCGCCAAACTGACTGTCTACTTTTGAAGCTCATCGTCTCTCTCTGTCTGCAGCCTACAGAGAGGAGATGACAAGAGGCGACGATAAAAGCCGTAATTCCATTTTGTTTCATTGAAGAGGTTCATTCAAAGTAGTCAATCTGGTCAATTGGTATGAGCTTCAGTGGCTACAGGTGGATACATGTTAGTGTGTGTAGGCATGTTTCCATCAATGCATCCCACTGAGCAATTTTATTTACTACTTACTTTACTGCTTGGTCTAAAACTGGGCAACACACAGCCAAAACACTCCTGAGAGCTAAAGCATAAACTCGACGTTGAAAAGACAGCTAGTGCTCAGTGCGATGTGTGCAATATGGTTAGCTGTGTTTTAAACATACTAATTCATCCCTTGTGTATCAGTTTTCGAAATATGTTCATTTAAGAAATCCCATTCATTACGATGCAGAGAGGAAGGAAGGAGCTGGTGTGGGAGTTATATGACTGGGACTATTTGTTTATTTCGTTATCAGTTAGCAGCAGGAGTCTTGGCTTTTCTGATTCTCCTTTGCTTCTAGCGGCTCTGTGTCTCCATAGTCAGCTCCCACTTGGATCCAGAATACCAGGCTTTTCAATCAGCCCACCACCAGCTAAACAGTGAAGTTATCATTGTCAAAGTGGATTTAGAGGATGTGGCTTACATAGTGGCTTGGGCACACACACACATACGCAGGCACAAACCTATGAAGTTCTTATGCACGTTATTGTGTGAAAACATGCAAACATACAAACAGCATACATACATACACAGAAACACACAAGTGCACACACTTCTGATATATGTGGACATACACAGGCACACACACAAAGGGTGGATGAATTGTATAAATCATCCTCCATATCTGGTTTATGTAACATGAATTTACTATTGCTAGCTTTATAAGCCTGTAAGACTGTAAATGAAGAACACATAACACCTCCGACACACATACACACACACACACCAGCTCTCCTAAATGTCCATAGTGTTAAGCCTGGCTGTCATCCTCTGGCTCCTGGCAAACTGGACAGGGTCTGCATTCATTAGTCAACTTCATACTCTTATATAATATTTACAAGCAGCAGTTTATATGACTGGAGAGTGGGCCTGGCTCACAAGGAAGCCTGGCTAGGGCCCTGACTGCAGGAGAGTTGGCTAGCCTTGCACCTGATTGACTGTAGCTTTTATAACAATCCTCCATTTTGCAATACAGAACCCCCCCCCCCTTAACAAAAAACTGTCAAGGCTTGCCAGTTGTGGGTGCCAATGGCAATCGCTCATAGGCTGGCACTGATTAGCCTTGAATGAGCCTGAATGGCAACCTGGTCTATGTTGTGCATAATTGGCTATTGTCTGGTATCTGGATGCACACAACGAGGATATCCCCGAGACATGCATGGGTAATGTAGAAGGATTAGTCTTATCATTGATATAAAGTGACTCCCACAGAGTGGTTAGCTGCCATGTTGTGAAAAGGCTAACTGTTGTATTGTTGGGCCATTGCCATACTTGTCACAAGCTTTGAACCCATTCTAACTTTTAGAACACAACTTTTTTTTGGTTTCTTTTGTCCGTGTGCCAGGTAGTTGCTTTGTGTAAATGCTAACTCTAATAAATCAATTTGCCTGTGTGTAAATGCTATGGCTGATAAAGTGTTTAAATATTGCTTTTGTGGGGGGGCTTCTCTCACCACACAGATTCTTCTATAATGACTGATGGGTGTTCAGCATCTCACAAACCCATAATACAATCTCAAAGCCAGAGTGTGTGCGAGAGAGAAAGAATTTCTGAGAGAGAACAAAAGATTGTATGAGAGGGAGGGAAAAAGGGAGAACGAGACAGAGAGTCTATTGGTATGATGAAATCAGTAAGAGAAACAAAGCTATATACAGACAGAAACCTGAAACTGACAGAGAAAAGGAAGTGTGTGTGTATGTGCATGTGTATGTGTGTTAGGTGACAGAGAGGAATGGGGACATGGGCAGGTCCTGGTAATGAAGGACTGATAAGTCCCTATTTCCTGGGCCTGGGTTAATTGTGCCTACAGATAAAGGGTAATAAATTGTCAGGGGGTAATGGCAGGAGCCTGGGCTGGGCCCTGTTCCACATTCATCATGGCTGGCTGGGCCTGTAAGCATGGAGAGGAGGCACGACTGGAAAAGGAGGTGGCTAGGCCTGCTAGGGAGGGAAGCAAACATCTGCAGGGTGAAGGAGAGAGGAAGAGAGACTCACAGGACTGGAAGAGGACATGGCTGGGTCTGGGATGATGTCAGATGTCTGTCTGTCTTACTTAGAAATCTGATGTAGTGGGTTGTAGTATGTTTGGACAAACAGACAAGAGGAGAATATGATGAGGACTGGGGCGTAACAATTGAGCTACCCTAAAACACTTTAACACTGGTAACAAACAGCTATTGGTCATGTGCCTTGCATTTCTGGTCCCATTTTGTTGTTTGGTGGTATATTTTTCCTACTCCAGCGGTTAACTGGCCAAACATAGACAAAGTGACTTGCAAAGTGAATAGCAGGAAGTTTTCAGCTATCTTAAACATGAACGGTTAACATCAGGTTTTGGTGTCAGTCCCTCACAATCAAATAGAAAGGGCTTCACCATTTTGCACCAACTCACCAATTCCAATTCACCAATTCATACAGGGAGAAATTCATTGTGGAAGAGGCAGAGACACTAGTTTCTCCAACATGATTGGACAAATCTTTTGCTCAGTTATCTTTTCTTTATCTCCTATCTGAGAAATAGGGGAGATCTCAATGTTGTCTCATTTTATGATCACCTTCATATGAAATGTTTCTCCTAAAACCCCGTTACAATCCCAAAAACCAGTTCAGCTGGACTAAAACCTAAGGATTCTTGCACCGTCTCACATGCTGAAAACAAAACTAGTGGCACACCATCATCCCAATCTTTCTCTGTGTCAAGGCAGTACTTGCGTAGCATGGACTTTAAGGTCTGGTGCCAGCGTTCAAGAGCTCTGACTGGTAGGTGCTGGACACTGCGTGTTTAATACCCAAAGACTTCAACACCTGCCCAAATAACCTAGACATAAAGTTGGTTCCTTGGTCAGTCTGTACTATTTTAGGTAACCCAAAGGTAGAAAAAAACTTTGTCAAAGCCTTTACAACTACTGGAGCAGTAATATTTCGGAGAGGGATGGCCTCAGGAAAACGAGTGGCAGTGCACATCATGGTCAGCAAAAACTGGTTACCTGATTTGGTCTTTGGCAAGGGACCAACACAGTCTACCATCACATGGTTCACCTATCATCGGTCTAGGACAGAGAGGTGCAGGTGGTATTACTTGGTTCGGTTTATCAGTAATCTGACAAGTAGTACAGGTTCGACAGAACTGACTTACCTCTGCTTTCAAATCAGGCCAAAAGAAATGTCTGAGGATTCGTTTGGAGGTTTTGGTAATACCCAAATGTCCAGACCAAGGGTGATCGTGTGCCAAGCACAGTACATAATGCCTATAAATTGAGGGGACCACAATTTGAAACACAGAATTCCAGTCTTGCTCTTGGCCTGTTTGCCCTTGTTCCACCTCTGCCTGCCTACTAAGCTGGGACTTCCACCTACACATCAAAACCCCATCATAAATGAAGTATGAGTGCAGTTTGCCTTTTGTTTCCTCAGGGTGAAGAGCAGAAGAGAAACATTTGGACAAACCAGGATCATCTTTCTGGGCTGCCATGAGTGCTTCACAAGTGACTGGGAATGCCTCTGAACCAATCACATTCATCTCTGCACCCAGTCTATTTCCACTGTCTTCAGGAGGACAGGAGTAGGAATGGTCAACAAGTCAAAACCATCATCCTGTCTGTTTAACTGAGCACAATCAGTGACAATCAGGCCAATACTTTTGGGCTGCTTGTGTTGAGACTGTTGGTTCTTACGTTTCAGCACACACCCAGCAATTACACGACCAGGCTTGTGACAGTAGTAACACTCACGTTCCACTTTTGAGTGTGGGGGCGACATTATTCGTTGGGGGTCGCTGGAAGTCAGACTTACCAGGGACTGGCGTCTTCTGAGACACATCGTTGGTGAACAAGGCTACATGCCTACCAACAAAATAATGCTTATGAGTCAATTCAAACTCATCTGCTAGCACAGCAGCCTGCTGTAGAGTAGCCACTTTCTGTTCATTCAGATAAACCGTCATTCACTCAGGCATACGATTCTTAAACTCTTATAACAATATTAGTTCCCGGATAGAGTTAAAATCAGCGACCTTGCTTACTGCACACCACCTATGAAATAGAGTTCTCTTCTCTCAGGCATACTCGACATATGTATGTCTTGTGGACTTCCTCATCGTGGTTTCAAAATCGTTGCCTGTAGGCTTCAGGCACAAGCTCATATGCACGCAGAATAGTAGCCTTTACTGTATCGCACTGCAAACTATCCTCCAGAGAAAGTACTGAGCAGACCACTTGGGCTTTGCCAATCAAGGTACTCAGGCAATATGTTTGCTTATGTCGAAAGTGTTAGGCTGATAATTTGGGGAAGTGGATGTACCAGAGGCCTCTGGGGAAATCAGTGGCACAGCAGAGTTGGAACCACTCCCCAGCGTTTCAAGCTCCAACTGTCACAATCTGATCTCCCTTTCCACCTCCACCTCCAGTTCCAACCTAGGAAGGTTCACCGCCCGCTCAGTTTCTGCCTCAAGCTCCAGTTTTCAGAGTTGATACCCTGCCTGGCGTGCATCTGCCTTGTCCTGAGCCTCCATCTTGAGACGTGCCAGACAAACGTTTACACAGGCCTCACCGCTAGACCCTGGTGACATAGAGGGCAATTCAAAAAGTGGCAATGTGGGTTTCACCCTGGCAATCTCTACAGGAGCCTGCATCACACTAAACTCCCTACTAACAGAAAGCTGCACATCAATAGATCTACAGTGAGAACTTGAATATCAGAGACAGGCAAAAGAAGCATTCCCTCCTCTGCATGCCTACTTACTACCAGAGACTTTAAATCTCACTTAATCATTTGCTTTGGAACTGAAAGACAAAAATGTGTTGCAATTTTCATCAAGTCTGTTTTGCGACAGCTATCAAGCTCCACCCAAGGAGGGTTACTCAGGAACCTCTCCAAATCGAACACACTGGTGGCTAATGACACTAACGACACCCTAACTAAATACAAAAAAAAAAACACCACATCCACAGATCAATCAAATGGCAATGGGAACAAGGATCCTGGATGAGCCCCCATTTATGTTACAACCCTACGTGTCAAGGGGTAACAGGGAGGAACATAACAGTGGCTGAAAGTGTTGTGAGACCAGGTTTTACACAAAAAAAAACAAGTATTTATTTACAACAAGGAAGCAAACTAAAACTCCAGGGGTAGCCCTGCCCAAAACAACAAAGAAAGACTATCTTAAACCAAAAATGAGTCTATCCAAACTGACCAACACAAAGAAACAGTCACTAAACCTAACTTCCTATAATAACAGGAGAAAAACGGCAGGAAAAGGGCAGGAAGAACAGTGGCCAAGCAGGAGGAGCAGCGGCTGACCACGAAGAGCAGCGGCCAATCAGGAGGAGCAGTAGCCAGTCAGGACATCAGGAACCAAAACTGTAGCTTCAGGATAGGGAGACAATACAGGAACACATGTGGACGTAACACCCCCTTAGGAGCAATGAGGAGACAACACAAAAAAAGGTTGTTTCTCAGGATTTCTTTTTTGCCTTTATTTGATAGTTAGCAGTAGAGCGAGACAGGGAAGGTCAGTGATGACATGCAACATAGGTCCCAGACTCTGACCTGGAGAGGCCTGGGCTAATGGTTTTAGCCTGTACCATACACCGGACACTGAACAAAATGAAGAAAACAAATAATGAAAAGAACACCGTGCCTACAGTCAAATACGGTGGACTTTCCATAATGCTGTGGGGCTGCTTTGCTGCCTCGGGTACTGGAAAGTAGGTACAATATCACAAAATAACTCCTGCAATGCATTGAACATCACAGATTGATGATACATAATAGTGTAAGAGTATCTGGGGGATTTTTCCTTCGACGTCTCTAACCCCTAACCTCATATTTAGTGCAATATATGTATGCATATATGTATAATCGACAGACAATATATTATACATGTCACTCTACAAATCAAACACACATTCAGTTGATGAATTTGTGCATTTGTGCATTGTTGCAGCTGTAGAGAAAGATATCCAGCAATACATAGGAACATTGTACCACGAGATAGTTGTGCTGATACTGCTACAGTGATATACTGGTATTATATATGTACTGTTATATGATAAAGATATTCAAAGCACAAAATCAAGATTTATTTCATTAACATAAAAGGACAAGTCACAGTGCATGTTTTAGTGAGAGGAGGTGTGCCACCTTGCAAGCGTGACAGATCTCTCATTCACACTGAGAGATTACAGTAGTTTGAGGTTGGTGTGCAGTGCAGTGGTTGAGGAATGATGCATCCCACACATTATACAGAACAGCCGCTCCCAAAGAGGATGTTGATGTCCCCCCCATGCAATGATGACACTCGATGCTGGGTGACATATGATCTGTGTACGCACAGTAAGCACATAGGCAAGGGCTGTGTAGTCCTTTTGACTGCTTTATGTGGGTCACACAGAGCGTACTGGGGACCAAGGGAGAAAGGACGTTTTTCATGTAACCCATAAAGTAAAAAAACCCAATGCCCTTGAGATGTGACTTGTCGTCTCACAGGAAATCACCACGCAGAGTTATGTGGTACACGACCATGACATTGAAACCATGAAAAAAGAGAGGAAAAAGTGATAGAGACTGTTCTTTTTTTTTTTTGGTCAAATCTCATTTTGCTAACCTGGAGTGTTACAAGAGAGGTTTAACAAGGAGGAAAAATGGTGTGTAAACTGAAAGTTGCATTGTAAATGTGAGCTTTGGATTTTCCTATCTTATATGGTTTGTAATTCTTCCCAAGGGATGATTCTGGGCAAAGAGAAACACATAGTGTGACATTGGGTTTGAGTTGGAACAATGATATGCTGTGATCACGAGTTCACGGCCATCACTCATCGGGCCTATCTAAAAATATGGAGGCCATGAAAAGTCAGTCGTTTAAGAGTACAGTCAGTTTATAGGAGATTAGCTCTTGAGAAGACAGTGGAAGAAAATGAGAGGAAAGAAGAGAGAAGAGAAGAGAGAAAAGCCACTGTATAAGAAGAGAATCAGTTGGAAAGGGAAAAAAAAACAGAGAAGAAGAAAATTTCACAGTAAAGTGGAGATGACAGCTGATAGCAAGAAAAGGAAGTGAAGACAAAAGTTAAAAAAAAATGGAGAACCAATGAAGGCTCAAATTCATTTGTTCTCTCTTCTCTCTCCCTCTACCTGGTTGCCCACACCTTCTCTCTGCTCTACCAGTCAGTGCTCACAGCTATAAATCTTGGAGTGACATTTTGGCCAGTGAGTCCCACGTAAACACAGCCGGTGAAATGTCAGCGCAGAAGGCAGACAGGCCTGAATTAGGAAGAGGGAGAGTAGAGGCAGTAATGTCACCACACTTTAACACACCCGCCATCAGTCTTCATGACATTTAAGAGATCTGTCCCTCTACCGCCACCCGACTCACTGGCCACTACACACAGGGAGCAAAGGAAAAGTTTTGGAGGAGTACTGCAAGGACTGGTGAGTCAGGAGTTTAATGGTTTGATCAGATCACAAAGGAATGACATCGCCTTCACTTCCATATCTTTATATACAAGTCACATAATGCAACTATCCAAAACACAAAACAGCATTAAAAATGAGAGGGACTGTGGAATGTAAATTCATGTGGGTGGGCACTCTACCAAAGTATTTTTACTGTTGTTATTTTAACAACCTTTGAGAAACCAGGCAGGTCAATTAAGGACAAAATTCTTAATGCTCATGTTGTTTTGTCTTTTGACTAGCTAAGCTACATAAGCTCTGTCTCCAGTAAAACATCTGCAATAAAAACAGCACATAAGGCAATCTGACCTCCCAGAACATTCACTTCCTTTACTCAAAGATTCTTTGAAGTTGAAGCGTAGTTGGGGCGACTGTTGGGATAGTACAGTAAGATTGTGTGGGTATCGCAGTCATCAAAAGCCCCCAGAAATATCTCAAAATAAGAACAGAATCGTTTTAGATTCTGTCATCCGACTTTCTTTTTTCAACCTCCCTCGCCGCTGCACGGTGGTTGTATTGATTTCTAAATGAATAATTGAGAAAGTCTGCCTAACTGCCCTTTTTGAATTTTCATGGCCTCCCTCCTCCTCCTTTCTTCTCCTCTGATCTATTTCCCTTATCGTGTCATCGTGACACCTCCCTCTTGTACCTCTCCTCTTCTCCTCCTTTACTCTTTGAGGTTTTGTGATCTCTTACTTGTCCATCTCTCCTCCCTTCCTAGCGCTTTGCCTCCTCTCCTTTCCTTTCCTTTCCTTTCCTCTCCTCTCCTCTCAGTGTGTTCAGGAGGGAATGGGTTGTTCGCATGGCTGACCAGCCAGCCTCCATGTATCATCCGTCAGAAAGACACGCTGTTGTTTTAGAGTTCTGCT
>OOFE01013180.1:0-12197 GCA_900323365.1 Monocentris japonica
CAAGCTGTGATGCACTGTGTGTTCTGACATCTTTCTATCATAGCCAGCATTAACTTTTTCAGCAATTTGTGCTACAGTAGCGCTTCTGTGAGATCCGACCAGACGGGCTAGCCTTCGCTCCCCACGTGCATCAATGAGCCTTGGGCGCCCATGACCCTGTCGCCGGTTCACCGGTTGTCCTTCCTTGCACCACTTTTGGTAGGTACTAACTACTGCATACCGGGAACACCCCACAAGACCTGCCGTTTTGGAGATGCTCTGATCCAGTCGTCTAGCCATCACAATTTGGCCCTTGTCAAAGTCGCTCAGATCCTTACGCTTGCCCATTTTTCCTGCTTCCAACACATCAACTTCAAGAACTGACTATTCACTTGCTTCCCAATATATCCCACCCCTTCACTTCACCTGTCAGTGGTTTTAATGTTATGGCTGATCGGTGTATATGTCTGCTTAGGGAGGTATATATTTTACACAACAAAAATGTATCCACAGCATGCAGATACACATGACTTAACACATGGTCATGATGGGCTTTGAGAAAATACACCTGCCTTATATATATTTTGCAGGGAGGTCCAGTAAATCTGCTGTTTCGGTTTAGTGTGAGATTTTCCCTTTGTAAAATCTCTGTTTTTCAGCATCAGTGCAGATCCTTTTCAGATAAACACCCCCTACAAATAAGTACCAATAGCTGTTTTATCCAGTGATATATCTGTGACATCTGGCTGCGCAACAAACCCAAGTGCTACATAAAGTGTCATTCATCGCCTGACAACAACGCTTTTCAATTCGAAAGCCAGGTGGCCACAGACAGACAAACACAAGAAAGGGTAATGTCAGCACTTTTGCTCAGAGTCCTTTCAAATGCCAGCTGGGATGCAGCTTTCCTCCAATCAGCTGATTTTTCAATGCAGCGCTGCAGTGGAGCGTTGATCCAGCTCAGTTGTCTCTAACTGTGGCATGCTAGTTATGGGAGTTATGTCAAGTGTCAGTGCTTGTTCACTCAATGCAACACCGTTTGCTTTTCCTATTCCTACACAACTACCTAATTTCACTTTGTTTTATCAGTGATTTCCCAGTTAATCAGCAGTGTTGATTTTGAAATGTGTCAAAACAGTTGACTACATATTCCCTAATACGACGCTTGAGTATTTAGTTAGTTTAATAAAGACAAAAACCCCTAGGTCATTTTACAATACTGAGAGTAAGCACTTTGCAAGTCCTTTACTGGTCACAAGGTCCCTAATCTAGAACCACTTATACACGGATTTAGTCATGGCTCCATGTGTGAGTAGGCCTTTGTCTAAAAGTAGGTTGCTTGTTAGGTGTCTGCATTTGTTGAGTTTTAATGGCTGAGCCGGGGCTGGGGCATCCCATTGTGGGTGATATTTCTGCTGAAACGTTCCGCAAGGGAAATCAGCACTGAGCAATCTGGTTGGCCATCTGGAATGTTTTGGTGTGCTTGTTTCTGTGCGAGACTGCATGATTGTGTGTGTATATGCAAACCTACGCAGGCAGATTGGCATTCACGTGGACCACCTGAGGGCAGTCATTTGCCCCCCGGCTAAATTCAGCATAGGCAGAGTGATCGCTCCTGTGTGGTTTTTTACACTAGCACATCAGTGCAATAGCTAAAACAATGGTCGCAAACCAGTCGCATGGACGTTGTTGCTGAATCTACAAGATAGACGGTTAGTTGATGGCAGCACCATTAAAACTTCAGATACCTTCAGACCCTTATTGTTCACATTTCTCTCTAAGTTAGTGTATCATTAGCCAAAAGAATGAAAAAGTTCATTGCTAAATATTGTGGTCAGTATTGTACAGCACTCGAAATGGGGATGTGGCAGGGTTAAGGCTGACTTGGAATTACCTTTGAATCACACACACATCGCAAAGGTGGAAATGGGGGTCAAAACTGACCCCGTGTCAGCATTTTGTAGCGAGAAATAAATTTTAAAAGTATTTTCCACCAAAGCAAGAACGACGTTACAATGGTAAATGACCTGAGGTGGATGGAAAGTGTCTTGGATATGCTGCACGGTTGGTCAAATTCAGTTCAGCTCTTTGGACGAGGCAATGGACTGAACTAAAATAAACTCCTTGCAAAGAAAGTGCAGTGCAAGTAACTAGAATGGGAACCCAAACAAGAAGGAAATCACCAGCGTCATGCTAATATATTGGTTTAATGAGTATAACCCAGCTGTTTTAGGTGCTGCCTATGTGAGGATGTGGCTGTTTGTGTGCACGCTACATGCACGGTAGTCTAGCTGCTGTGAATAATAAGTGCACTTGTCTGTGATGACCCTGATTGCTCTCACGCTTTGCTGCTGTGATTCTCACTAGTCGCTGGCCTCCAGCCTCGCACAGTATTTCAGCAGCATTTTGATAACACCCCTTGGCTGTAACCCAAACACTCTCATACAATTGTAGCGCTTCATCAAAATGTTTAAAGCCAAATCATGGACAGGGAAGCTATCTAGAAAGTCAGCTAGATAGTGCAGAGGTTTCTTTGTACTTCTGTGCAAGTCTGCACCGCCTCCAAGATTTCCTCCGGAAAAAAAGACACTAAAATGACATAATTGGAGACTGTTTTGACAAGTGAGGGCCTCCAGTATGCACTTATTCACTCTTAGTTGCAATTTCAAAGGTCACGTCATAGTGAAACCCCAATTACAGCAACATCGCCTGTGTTGTGTGTGTGCACGCTGTATGCGTTCATGCATGTGTAGCTGTTTGTGCATTTTGTTGCACACACACAATGCTGCCTTCATTGTTCTACCGAGAGAGCAGAAGGAGAAGCCTTGGCCCTTGTGGACGCAGGCCACATATATTTTTAATCTGCTCAATTTTACATACTGTTTAAATGGGTCCTGCATTTTTAACGAGTCACCCTCCACTGACACGGCAGCCGTTATCCTGGCATTGCCATTGTGCAGCTTGTATGGGATAGTTGATTCCTGTTATCGGCCTTAGATCAGTTGAATTTCTTTTCCTTCTGATGGTAAAGGCAAGGATTGGAGTGGAATGAACTGATGATAGATCAGTGCTTGCAGGCGTCTTCTACCCTCACAGCTTTAAGCTGTAGTTTTATGACTACTGACATCGTGCAAGCGGCAAAGGCATTAAAGATGCAGAGGGGTTGAGCTTAGGTGGTCACTGATCAGTGCTACTTTATGGTGGGATTAAAATAAAAAATGGACCCCCTGCAAAGTGTGTTTGTGTGCAGCTAATGGCACATGAAATAATATAATAATAATAGGGGGAAAAGCAATACAGTCCCTTGCAAAAGTATCCAGACCCCCTGACTTTTTGAACATTTCATTGTGCTATTAAGTTATTTAAAAATGCATTTTTAGTCTGCATCCTACACAAAGCGCTCTGTTCGATCAAAGTGAAAACAAAATAAAGTATAATAATAATAACAGAGTAATCCAGTTTGTGTAAGTATTCAACCCCTTTGCTTTGTTTGGGCTAAATTGCCACACCAGCAAAGCAAGGGTGCCGGGCGGTAACTTATTAGCACAACAAATTGTACAAGTCAAGTTTCTTCCTTTTCACAAATGGCTCGTTTGCATCCAGACAACATCCTCTATTGGTTAAGATGTAATTTGATTCTGTTGTTCATTCTCTCTGTTGTCTTTTCCTGTGTCTAGTGTTATGATTGGGCCTTTTCGCTGCTCTGCATGCCAAAAGCAGGCATTTTACATTATATTGGGGTGGACACACACAACAGATTGTCAGGCATTAATTAAAGCGCTAAAGTTGCCATGCCAAACAAACAAAGCGGTGATCCAAGAAAGCTTCTGAGAAAAACTGTGATCTGACATGAGAGTGTGCACTACATTTTTGTGAATGGTTAAAATGGAAAATTGGAAGCAATTATAGGGTACTGGCAAGGAGCTGTGGCTGTCAAGCTAATAGAGGGCGGCACAAATGCATGACATTTGTATCTATTAATTCATCTATGGAATTTTGTCCAATTGGATACACAAGGTATAGGGCCATTTGATTGGTCATTGTCAACACAAGACTTATAATTCTAGGTGGATTTGAATCATCACACTGAATTGCCACAAAACTTAGTGTACATATGAGTAGGGGGCGGTAGGATGGCCTTGTGGTTAGTGATGCGTCCCACTGTGACCACACCTGCTGAGGTATCCTTGAGCAGGTATCCTTGGGGATCCTCTGACAGCCTTGTTTTGCCCATTTTGTTATGGATATCAGCATTAAGAACCAGGATATCTTTAGCTCCTTATTGCCCTTTCCTCTTTTGATCTCACCCTCTCTGCATTCATTATTATAGTCTGCTGGACCCCAACCAGTCTGGCTTCAAGACAGCTGAAGTACTGCAACACTCCAGTCTGCCAGAGCTGCTTCTCTCTTTTCAGTCCTCATCCTCCTTGACCTTTCCGCTGCCTTTGACACCAAGCCACCAGATGCTCCTTGCTACTCCTTGCTGAACTGGCAGGTACCACTGAGGGGCACTCAGTCTTCACCATGCACCCTCTCCACTGGAGTCCCTCAGGTCTCATTCTGAGGGCCCTTTCTCTTCTTAAATTGCCTGTACCTGTTATCACATTCCACAACTTGTCCTAGCATTGCTACACTGACGAGGCTCAACTCTGTATTTTATTTTCTGTCCCCTCACACTCAGATCGAGATGTGCATCTCCACTTGCCTAGCTGACATCTCTAGTTGGATGTCTGGCCACCACTTCAAACTCAATCTCACCACGACTGAGCTGCTCTTTATCCCTGGCAAATCTTGCCCTCTCCTTCACCATTGACACGACCATGGTGACTCCTGTCCAGACCGAGAGGAGTATTGGTGTGATTCTAAACAACCAACTGTCGTGCAAAGCAACATTTTAATCCAATCCTTGTAGGTTTGCACTCTACGACATCCACTGCATCAGACCCTTCATTACCAGGGATTCTGCACTGCCAGGCTTCTTGTTCAACCTTTAATCATCTCCCATCTACACCAACTTCCTTCTATCCGGCCTCCCGACTCTCCTCAGCCTCGTCCACTTTGTCCTCAACCTATCCACATTCTAGGTTACTTGTCTGCTACGCCCCCTCCACTGGCCGTGCCACCTGGAGAGAAAAGCACCAGATGCCACTGCTTCTCACTCCAGTCGGGACAGCAGAGTCACTCCCCATTTCCCATCTTCAAGAACTACCTCACATCACCGTCTCCTGACTGCATCATATTCCCTCTCTCACCTCTCACGAAAAAATCCATTCTACTTCTCCACTTAGCCGCCATTTGTTTTTCTTTTCCCAGCACTTGTCTCTTAGATGATCATTCTCTAGTCACATTGTCAGGGCACTCACCCAGGCTCACTCCTAGAAATTGAAGTTTTAACTGCTATAATGTTATCATGAGGGGATTATTTTCTCTGTATGGTCTCACACATCACACCTTGTTGATCATTCTTGAATTTGTGTTTTAAGAAACCTGTTCCAGCTGTTTTCCTGCTGCATGCCTCTCTGGTACGTGGGAAGCATCTCTGAATGCCACAGAAATTGTTATTGATATTGACACACTTATTGTTGTGTGATTGTGTTAGGTCTTTGAAGTCCTCCGCAGGTAGTGCATTACTTTGTTGTTGAGTGAAATGTCATTGAAAACCAGGCGAAGCAACAAGCTGAGAGAGACGAGTGTTTGCTAAACGTTTGCTCACTTTAGCTGAAGGCTCGGAGGACCGCAAAGCGACATCAGTCATGTCCTCCACAGCATCAACAAGCATGCTTCAACCAGAGCAGGGGCTGACCCTGAGGCTTTGTTGTTGTAGCCTGACCGTTTTTTCCCCTTACTTGATTTTACTGGTTTTTCAAAGGGTGGGCATGCAGAGCTAAAGTGCACCGTATTGGAGTTGTGGGTTGGAAAGTCAAACGTAATTAGGTTCCATTACATTGACTGCACAGTTAGCCATTAGGCTTATTCAATGATAATGATAATATAGAAGATGACATTGTACATGGATCATAAACTTGTATTTGATGCACAATATTGTGAATTACACTAGATTAGTAAGGGGGCATCATTACCCATGATTCTCACCAGCTAATATATAAATATATAGGAGTCACAGTGGAGGCTAATGAAATGAAGATGCAGAGTGAACGTAGTCAGGCAGTGCAGTACTGTCACTAGCAGTGTATTCCTTCTGTGTGGATGTCCACCCCTCCCTGAGCAGAAGTCTGCTCTGGTCTGGCCCCGGGCATGTGGTGCGACCTCACACGGCCTGCGTGGAGACAGGACAGCAGTGCTGTGAAATGTCACTTTGCCGTTGCTCACAGAGGCAGCAAGTTGCTGCGGGGCCTTATCCATGGGAACGAATGGTGCGGGAGGTACAGTTAAAGGTCAGAGTACAAGGCTCTACAGATTAAATTCAAACAACTCTATTCTTTTTTGAAGTTTATTCACACAGTATACGATGTTGCTGCTATTTGGAAATATTACCAGTGTGAAGAATCTAGTTTTGATTACTATAGGATGTAAAAATTAGCCTTAGGCTGACAAATACAATGCGGGTTGTTTTTGTCAACATCTTATGGTTAAAAACACAAAACGCAAACACATTTGAAAAGGCAACATGGTCCTAGTGTTTCTCACATTTCATTTGAGAAGGTACGTGATTGATATGAGTTGTATATGGATGGACATCCATCACATACAGTGTATTAGAGCTGGCTTCCAAGGTTATAGACCATGCAGGTGTTATTACAGATAGGATGCCTTGCACATGGGGTAGAATTATGGTTTGACATGTTCTTCTGGCCAAGTTACAATTTGCGAAGGTTTTTAGTGTTTAGTTGTGATTGTGCTGGAAACTGTTGATCCCGTTATTGCAAACACTCAGTTGTCTTTGTCAAGCAAATTGTTCTATCTTCCCCCAACAGAAGAGCTTTCTCAAAGAGAAACGTTCTGTCTTCCTCAAACAAAGTGCTGGAAACTACTGTATTCTCTGCTCCAATGAAGTGAAACGCAGTGAGAAAAATTCTGGCCGAGACCAAAGGTATGAATCAAAAACGTCAAGGAAATTAGTTTCCCCTCTAAATGCGTAACACTAAAAACATAACCACTTAGCAGAGCAAGTTTCTTTTATTTCAGTATCACATGTACAGCATACGAGTCACTCCCTTTTCTCCCTCTGTGGATCATCAGAATACTATTAATTTCACAACACTTCAGTATTATGTGGTGAGTGGTTATTCAATTCTCAATCTTAAAAAGCACTTGTGGTTTTAGCAAATTAGTGTCATCTCAGCCCATTACGTTTTGTCTCTTTCTTTCTTTTAAACTCATTATATAAAGTGGAACGACGATGGACTTCCCTGACATTTACCGATAACTGAACAGTTGACGTGCATCTTATTGTGCTTCATTTACTTGAACACTTTCAGAGGGAAACGACAGAACGGAGGACCGAGGCCAGCTTCGTTACAACTGGTTCCTGTGCAAGTTGAACTTTTAAATGATTTTATTCCTTCTTTCTTCTTTCCTCACATTCACTTTCAGTTGTTTTCTGTCATTCTGTTTCATTAGCTAGCCAAACCGTTGGTGGTCCACCGTCGCTTTGTCCATTTGCTCAAGTAAGTGGGTTTAAGAAGAAAATGGTCGTCGCCAGTACGATGGCTTCCCCCGACGAAAACAGGGCCACAAAGAAAAATAACAATGAGAGCATTGTCAGTGATGGACAAACAATCCCAACTCCATAGCATCGCATTCTTTGCTGTTTTCATCACATTGTCCTTTTTATGCAGTGCAAAGATTTGACAAGAATTAACCAATAAATTAAGTTCATGTATAGTATGGTACATGTCCATCCACACACGCGTGTGGGTTGCTGGTGTGCTCCGGCCCTACATGAGCACGCAGCTTTTGGCCCGGTCCTTTCTGATGGCGGGCGTCTGCTCGTGAATCTCAGTCCGGGGTGGCTGCTGAGAGACCCGCTTGAGGCCACGTCGCGAACCGGCGCGTTTGAGCGGAGGCCGGTGGATCCGGGACACGGATGCCACGGTGGTGACGTGAAACACGTCGCGGACGCTGTTCTCGGAATATTTGGAGGTGCACTCGGCGTACGCCACGGCTCCGATCTGCCTCGCCATATTAGTGCCCTGAGGAGAGAGAGAGAGAGAGAGAGAATGTCAATCTGTTGAGCAGACAGGTAAATAGTACGAAGGTTCATGATCAGGTGAGTATGGAGAGCTAGCAGTCCGACAAAACTATGAGAAAGAAAGTGTGTGTGTGTGTGAGAGTGAACGAGAGAGAGAGAGACCCACACATGAGTGCATACATGCATACACAGTGGACTGTTTTGAAAAGTGCTATAGAAATAAAATTTTATATTGACAGTTTATTCTCACCAAGCTGTTGTGGTGTCTTGGACCGTCACGCTCGGTCATGCAGACATTCCCCTCTTAAGATCCTACACCTATAATAAGTAGCCGGGGCGCAGAGAAAGCCGAGATCGCAGCCATGAAATATTCAAGGCCTATCTGTGCAACTGTAAAACTCTAAGCGTAAAAGCTGAGCATCTTCTCCAGCATCTTCAATGAGGACGGGTTGAACTATACCTTTTCTCCAACAACACTGACACTGTCTGCTTGAGTCTATCTTGTAATAAGGCGGGAGGGGGGGGGAGACAGAATTCCTATTGATTTAGCCGATCCTTTTTTAGGTATTTTCAGAGATGAGGCGCAGGAGGCGAGGACGGGAGGCTTGAATAGCACTTCTCTTCCCCAGTCTTCCTCTGTGTCGCTAGCTCTCTGGAGAATCTTACCCCTATTTCGCTCTTCCTTTGTTGCGTGTGTCATCAGCTGGTTTCAGTAACTTCCCTCTCTGACAGCATAGATACTCAGACATCAATGGTAGAGATATGCCGTATTGAGGAAATATCTACCAGCCAGATGGGGCAGTATTATTCCTCCTTTCTGAAGGATATTAAAGACTCGAACTGTTTGACAAGGGAGGGCGCATTATTTTTGCACTAAGGGAAATGTTCCAACACTTCAAGTCTCTATTTTGACCTTAAGCAGATTACAGCAGCAGGCACAGAGTTCATTAGTGGTTCATTCTTGTGATTGTCCAGTTCCCTTGGGCATCACATCAGTTGGCTGGGCGGCTGGAATTTAGTCCCAGATTGCAGCCACTTGATTTGCGTTAGAGGCAGGGCTGCCCTTTGAATGGGGCTTACTGAGGACAGCTCACAACGTGCTGCTCGGTTCTGAGTTCGCAGTACGCTTTAATGCACAACTCCAGCCATTTTCAACCCCATCATATCGATCGAGTCAGACCAACATCTCGTCCATTGCTTCACTATAGAGCTACTTACATCTTGCTTTCTGGGTGCAGGGCTCTCCATTACAGTCCTATAAGGCCAGTGGACATAAATCAACCCCAAAAGCACCCAAAGCCAAATGTTTTTGTCAACACACTGATTGATCGCTCTGCAATGGGACATTGCTAAAAAGATGTGAATGTAATTTATCTTAAGACATGCCTTTCTCCTACAGTTTTGATGCAACCTTTGCCTTTGCTGTAGCGTTTCCTTGTTCCTTGCTGGCTGGCTGTGGCTGCCTGTCTACAAGCTACACTGTAAAATAGTGAAAGTTGTCAAGTCATGGATGAAATGAAAATGAAATATGTACAGTGGGGTCCAAACATCTGAGTCCACTACCAAGAACTGTTTGTTTTCATCATTTATCAAAAACCAGTCCAATGCCTTTACTCATTGATACTTCTTATTAAAGAATACATTGTTTAGAACTGATTCAAATCAAAATGTTTAGATATTTGAGAAACATGCCCCCGTTATTACTGTCCTGGAGAGCTGCGCACTCAGACAAGCAAGACGTAAGCAACTGAAGCAACTGACGAGATTTTGGTCAGAATTAATCGAAATGACGGAAAAAGTTGGGAAAACAGGGTCCAGCCTGGAGCTTCGAGGAGATAGTGTGGATGTTTTGGTGAAACCATATTAGGGTTCTGCAGATTGGGAGCTAAATCAGTTCATGCAGGGAAACTAATTTGAGATCTTGATGATCCAATCTTGATGCCGTTACTGGCAGGTATGAGAAAGTATTAACTTGTTGACAAAGGGCTGCTGTGAAGGAGGGATTCACATTAACGTGAAAATAGGCTATTAAAATCCATGCACGCCACTGTTCATTGCTCCAAGACACAAACAAAACAATTGTATTATCACATATCCTACTGTTTGTCTTCCTCTTCGCTCCATTCCAGCTCTTTCATGCGCCTTGTGTTTTCACATATGGGGAATTCATAATCTGAACCAAATGCCATTTTCAAACTCATTTTCTCAAGTTTTGCTTACGCACAGAGGCGAGCAAAAATAATGGGTTTCATTTGTCAAGCAACATACTATCAAATTTGTATGTAAATCATCGTTACGACAGACAAATGAAAATCACTGCTGAAGCAAATCTCACAGTATTGAGTATTTCAAATGTTTCCATGTCGTGCATGTTCCAAATGCTATAATGTTAAATAAATGGCATTTATTTTTCAATATTTTCCATTTACAAAGATATTGTTAAATCATCCCTTTTTAAAGAATATATGATTGCCATATTAATTGTGACACCTTGGTCAACAAATGAGACCATGGTGGAGATGATTGGTAGCGTTTATCTCACCAGTGGTGCCGTTAGTGCTCGTGTTTCTCAAAATGAAGACCATAAACCCCACTGCTTCCTGTTGTTGCTTTTTCTTTTCCTCCCTCCTCCCTGGCGTCATTCAAAGTGCGTTTGGTTTGAGGAGGGTTTCTTTTTCACTTTACTGATTAATAATATTACAATTTTTCCATACGCCTTTTGCTCGTTGCACCATCTGCTATTGCAAGAAACTCACAGGTTTAGCTCTGCTTGCTCTGGAAGAACAGCGCCCTCTTCCTGTTTTATGCCGTAAAGCAATCCAGCAGATTTCTCGCCAAATCCGACCCAGTGGCGCACAATGTAAAAAGCAGTGTCGAGTGTGTGTGGGTGGGTGTGTGTGTGTGTGTGTGTGCCGGTAGAGGCTCACAGTCTTCTCTGCAATGGTCTTGTTTGTTCATGGCAATTATACTAATGCCTCAAAAATAGCTTATCCACTATTATCCCAATGCTGCTTTTGTATCTAAGAATGACCTTTCTACTTCTAAATTTCAGTGAAAGTAGTAGATACAAGACATTTATGGGGTAAGTCCCTCTTTGAGTGCCATAACATGCTGTTCAGATGAGACAGATGAGAATGTTTTCATTTCAGACATTAGAGTGGGAGCAATTAGTCTACATTATCGGAGTTGACGGATGATTGGGCAGTGAAATTCAAAAGTGAGCGGCTCAGTTGGTAATGATGGTTGCTTTGTCCGGATATAAGAAGAAAATCTGAACAGCTCCAGATTTGACGCCTCGATGACAAGACTAGTTAATGTCTTTGGGATAGAGTACACAAATAGATAGAGAAAAGATAGAGAGGGAAAGAGAATACAAGTTCATTTTTAAAAAATTGGTGGTATTCTCCTTTAAAGGCTGCGCTCCTCACCTGTTCATGGGTGACGGGAATGAGTCTCAGTTTGGACAGCTCCCTCAGCACGTTGAGGTCTGTCCTCATGTCCAACTTGCAGCCGACCAGCACCACCTTGGCATTGGGACAGAACTCCTGGGTCTCGCCTTGCCACTGTGGGTTAATGGAGAACCGCATGTGTCAAACGTGGGGAAAACAGAGGCTAATATGGGTCAAACCTTGAGCGCTGATCTGAGATTATTGAGAAGCTTCCTTTCAACGGATTACATGCTTAAAAATGTTTCATTAGTGGATCATCTGTAATCATTTGGATCACTTCAACATCTATAGGATATACAGATCATTTACAGCCATTATCAACAATTATTTTCAGGTGTGTAAAATGTTTTTTTTGTATCAGTGATCTCACAACACAACACAAATTCTCCATTCAAACCGCTATGACTAGTCCAACAATAATCTCAAATGTTTCAAGAAGATATGGAATCTGAAGATTGTGTTTTACACAGTGACTGCAACTGATAACATTTACACCCCAGCACTGGATACATCGTCCCCTGACCCTCTTATTCATTCACACCTGAAAGAAAATACTGATTCTAGGTTAGTTGCTGTTACAGGAAAACTGATTTTGGTGTTTTGTTTAGTTAAAGTTG
>OOFE01013180.1:13534-27254 GCA_900323365.1 Monocentris japonica
TTGCTAGGTGCACAGCAAGGATTGGAGTGAAAAAAATGAGGGAATAACATCTTAGGTAGGGACATACTAGATAAGACAGAAATACAGACAGTCTAACAGCTTTAAAGGAGTGGTTGAAGGGAGATTGAACTGCAGAGAACAAAGGATACAAAAAGGAAGGCTTAGAAGCAATGTTGAGAAAAAAAAAAGAAGGAGGGTTGAGTTGGTTGCAAGAGTTGGTTCGGGCGGAAGGCTGTCAGAAATGGCAGGATGGAAAAAAAGACGAGCACCATTTGTTTCACGGGCAGTATACGAGAATGGAAGTTCGCAGATGAAAAATAAGTTTTCAAATAATGCCAAAGCAAATGGAAAAAGACAATACATAAAGGCACAATGCACCGCTAAAGCGATCAAATGTTCAAAACACTTGGGTATGCTTGGGTGTGAGTTCCCTTTGTTTTGCCTCAAAGGTTTGAGTGGAGTGACGCCCACATGTCACATTGGCATCCTGGGCATCCATTCTGAGAGTGGTATATCCATCACTGTTAACAAGGGATAATCAGGGCATCTCACGAGGTCAAAGTTCAAGTTGGCTCTCAAGTGGACCCCCAGAGGATTTGAGACTTTGTCCGCCATAAAGAGATGAGGGTTTTTGTCTAGCTTTGATGATGTCATTGATGAGTGATGGCGCTGACAACAGGAATGTCCACACATTGAAAGGAGTCCCAATGAATCCTCCCACACATTTGATGTTCAGCACTTAAATGGCAAAGGTGAAGACCCGTAGTACCAATTCTTTAGTGTTCCCATTTGCAGTATATAGCTAACCATGATGCAAGCTTAAAGTGACTTTTATATGGTATTAGTTGGCCAATCTTCTAATGGTTTTCGTCTTAGTACGTCTTTCTCAGCTCACAACACAATCACTTAACACAAGCCCCTGTCTGAAGGCAAAATGTAATTTTAAAGCAATAGGGTGAGAATAGGGTCACATTCACACTTGTGCTGATCTGCCACTGACCTTTTTCAGCACGCTGTCCAGCGTCTCCGGACGGCTGATATCAAAGCAGATGAGCACAGCATCCGAGTCTGGATAGGCTAACGGCCGCACGTTGTCGTAGTAGGCCGAGCCTGTAGGCAAACACAAACATACACAAACATGACCAAAGTTTCCTCAGGGGTTTCTACGTGATGCAGTTACTTTGTTTTCATCACCAAATCACTCATTATAGTGCACCTTTGTTAACAATAGCTATGATTAGACATGTACTAAGCTATTCTATGGATAGCATTGAGCGGGTGTGATTCATGGCGGTTGAAATGAACAGAGTGGGGCTCGTTCACAACCCCTGGTCTTGAATGAGTGAACAGACAGACATGTGACAGTGATATAATGAATGGCTCACACAAAGCGTCACCTGGTATTTCAGAATGGCATTTTTTTTCCAGGGGGCCCCGTCTGCATTGACCATTGTGACTTGGCCTCGGGGACACATTCCTACCCAGAGGGGACAATATTCCCCCCTTCAGTGCCCTTATTGTCTCCAATACTACATTCTTTTGTCACCATGCACCAGGTTTTGGCAACTTAACAAAAATCTGGTCAAGAGAGAATACGCATAGACCTTACCGAGTTTCAGCCACTGTCACACATACATACGTGCAAACATACAAAGACAATTCACATTGTTTAGATCCCCAAATTCCTTTCAAAATAATTCAACTGGATAATCCAAATGTAAAAAAAAACATTGAAGCAGATGCTTAAACGAGTGAGTCGAACATTTTAACCACCTTTTAACTTCATACATCAACATACTTGGAACCAAAAATACAGTATGTCTGCAAGACAGGCTGCCAAATTCACCCTAATTGACTGTGTTGTGTTGTCAAAATGTGGCCACAGAGCAAAACGTGTGTGTATGTGTGTGTGTGTGTTTCCATGGTCAGAAATGTCAAACTAAAGGCCACAACCTTTCTTTCGCCAGTGTTTCTGACTAATTCCTCCTCCTGGGTTTCACACTTGTACACACACCTTCACAAAAAAAAACCTCATAAGCCCATGAGGGGCAGCGCTCGACCAGACCCCAAATCAGTTGCCTGTACCCCAAAACACACACACACACACACACTCACTCATAACCACACTCTCATTCTCACTCTCATTTCATTTCAGTTTATTTTTCCTTCTTTGTACTTAAGCATGTTTATAGGTGTAAATAAATCAACTTTAAAGTCTAAACACCCCCCCCACACACACACACATACACACACATACACACACACACAGCTATGAGGATGATTAATTCAACGAGAGGTGAAGGAAGCAGGGGAGAGTTGAAGCGTAGCAAATGGCTCCCATGAACCACCCATGGCCTCCTCAGCTTCCACACATACCCGCTGGCACCGCTGAGCCAGCGCTACCAGCAGCAGCACAGCTTCACACTGGGTCAGCTTGACTTCTGCATCAGACAGCAGCAGTGATAAACTACATTGTTCAAGCTTTAGTCTTCGGCTTTAATCTAAATTTTCTAAATCTACCGGAGTATCTCCTCTGAGAGCATTTTCGGGGAAGTGGTCAGTTTCAGCCACGTCTTTGCTCCTGAGCAGACACAGTGTATTTTAACTTTAATATCCTTGCAAAAAAATTGCTATCAATTTTGTGCCAGACACACAGTTCAAACGGCAATGAAAAATGCTTGGTGTGAAGTCAAAACAAAATTATTGTCAAACAATTGAGAGCTCCCAAAACCTTTTAGCTAGTGTGAGTGAAAAGACTAGATCTCACCTGATGCCATGCGAGGTCTATTTATGAAATATTGCTGGGCAAATCTGGGCAACAGCGTGGGACGCCGTAAAGTCATCATTTGCAGAGCTGCTTAGCTCGCACTTCTGCAAGTAAGCCAAGCCTATATAGGCTACAGCTATGCAGAGTAATGTCTTTTGGTCAGCTGCTATCATTAGTGCCGGTGCTATTGCAAAATAACAAATGCTCTATCAGCCCACATACCTAAGATGTTACACAGATAGAGACAAACCCAAATAAAATACAACTTAATGGTTTTCGATGACATCTGTATGACATCGATGACAGACTGCCTGGCACCAGATACCATTATGGCTTCCCACCAAAATGTCTCTAATTGGTTGCATATGAAGGCTTTGACAGCCAAAAGGGACACGTGTCAGCCACCACCAACAAAATAGATCTTACAATAATAATAATAACAAAAATAACTTTTATAAATGAACAATGTATTACTTTCATAATCCATGTTGAAGCCAGACAGATATTTTTCTTTCTGGCTTCATAGATGTCACAACTGTAACATTTACTATAAACATTTTTTTGTGGGGAAAAATGCAGAAAAACAACATCAATTCAAGTGAAAGGCGAGGATAAAATGTGAGTCAGCAACGGCCTGTTGCCAGGTTTGCCACCAGTTGTACTGTTTTGGGTGTTCCCTGCATAAAGGTTCAGACGGAGCCAATTAAAGTTCCACCTAAACTTTTCTCAAGACGAGGACTAAAAATAAGCAATAAGTTGATGAAACTCCATTATGCCTTAATGTCGTTTTAAAAAGGGCATTTTGCACGGCTTTTGCTAGTGTTTGTGGTTTTCAAGCAGAAAGAATGGAGGAGGATGCTACCAGATAAAACTGTCACAGCCAGCTTTGAATAAAAGTCTCATTAAGTGTTTCAATTTCAATCAAGGCCTGGGCCACCATGTGTCCAACATGGCACTGCTTCCCTCAGCTTGGTGATGTCAGAAAAAAGGAAGTCACCACCATTTGATGATCATTATCGTATGTTTCTTCATAAATGCCCGCAAATGAATTCAGCAGCACGAGGCCTCGTCAAATTCGTGTTCACATAATCTTGGGCAATGATAGCGCTCACTTCCTCCTTCCCAACAAGCACACACTTGCATGAGCACACACACACACACACGCACATACAGACACGCTCACACACACACACACACGCACATACAGACATGCTCACACACACACACACACAATCCAGGCCGCAAGCCAACCTCTAGTCTCAAGGTTCCATGACGTGAACTGATCCATGTTCAGTAGTGGAGCAGAAGCTAATGGTTATTGATCTATCCAGCTTTTTAACCCTCTCTGAGGCCTGTAGTACGATGCCCCCCATGGGAGGAGGCCTGCTGGTCTGGCACGGCACAAAGAAACTTCAGCCCATCTGTCTCTCTAAAACCCTCCGATAAAGAACCAACTCTCAAAAGGTGCTCCAGTGGCAGCATCAGCCACTGAAATACTGCATTTATTAGCTATCTAGGACTAAGGACTTTGCACACTAAATAGTAAACAAAATAAGAATAGTCATCTGTATTCTTGAAATGCTTTTGAATGGATGAATAGGGAAAGAAAGCTTTTTGTTTTAATATTGTAATAATCACCTTCATTGTAAAGACAAAAATGAATTTGGGTGTTTTTCTACACTGTCAGATAAAAGGAGTTGTTAAAGCCCCAATGACAAAAGGTACAACTCGTTACCTTTTTTATTGAGAGTGTATGTCCTTGTTTCTAGCAGCACTATCTAATGGCAGCATTCTCTAGTGAGAGGCAGATCACTTGTGTTTTAAAACACAAGTAATCTGCCTACCAAGAAATATCGAGTAGTGTGTGTTCCACTTGTAGCTGCTGTACACTGTTCGGCACAGAGACGCACGGGAGAATGCAGCATTCTGGGAAACGGCAATGCCACGCTGTGACTCCACATGGGATTGTCATACGTTTGAAGTCTGACGCTTTTCTTTTTTTCCCCGTGTCTGTTTGGTTGCTGAAAACAAGACATTGGCAACATTGTGCGCGTCCACGTCCCCTCGCTTTCGTCTGTAATCCAATTTCATGCCGTGTTTCAGGGTTGTCTAGCCCAGGGGTCCCCTACCAGCGGGGCACACTTCATTTTATTTGCTTTCATTTGTAAAAAAAGAAATTATTTTACATTGCGCTAAACCTCTGTCAGTGTGAGAATGCACTCTTTTCATTGGATAGAAATAAGCAGTTGTCTTGTGCAAGCTATTTGCAGTAGTTTGCATGCTGGTGAACCTCCCGAAGACAACTGTGCACGCTTCACCGTCGCTCGCAAAATGATGAAACACAATACTCTCGAAAAACTTTTCCACTAGGGCTGAAAACGCTCGCTAAAGGACACCATTCAGTAATGTTTAATGTTACGTCCTATGCAAGTTTTCCTTAAGGCGACTGGTATTTTCTGGCAAATGGAGTTGAACAAAGCGCCATATTCATGCACATACTTTGCCAATTTGGAATAATTGTACAGAGACCCTCAGGCTGCTTTTGGCATTCGGGAAACGGCCGAGTTGGTATTTCCTGCTCCTTTTAGCAACATGTGATTCCTTTAGAGATGCTCCCTCAGGCCTAGTTTCCATACTAAGTAAACACCTGAAGGGAGAGGCGAGGACAGACCAGAAGCAGCAGACAGGTAACGGTGTATATTCTTATATAAGACAAGATCGCAAATTCAGGGACTGAAACTTTTCATAAATTACAACGTCTGGATGAACTATCCTTTGAACGCGCGCCCGAAGGCATCATAAGCATTTCAATGTTTCTTAATAAAGAAATGAAGAGAGATGTTAGTAGACAGTAAAGTCAAGTGAGTCTAGTGAGTGGTTTTCTATGTTCTTCTATCTTGCTTATAATGTGCATTTTTTTTTTTTTTTATTCTAACTTCCAAAACTCCATTGTTGTGTTTTTGAAAATCTCTCTCAGTAGTCAAGACAGAAGCTCTAAGGTACGATGATCATTTGATTGCCACTCATAGATGGAGCGCTCAGCATTCATGGCGCTGCGTGATTCAAAAGAAATACAGCCACCACATGCTGTTTGCACACAAAATCAGTATTAATCATCGATTCTGACATTTTGGTTTACAACTTGCATCACAGCATGACAATGTTCATTCATATTAAAAACCTTGTTTGTCACAGTTCTTCATATTTCATGCAGGCCTATATTCCTGAAATACATCCAGCAGGAAAACCCCAATGTCATAAATCAATGTATTTTTCTGCCACCACCTGAACAAAATAATGCCACCCACTGAGATTAAGTATTATTGATACGCTCTCGCCAAGTGGGCACAACATGACAGTGGTAACTCACAGAGGAGAGAGAGGTCTCGACCTGGGTGATCAGATGACATCGCAGTGATTATCATACAGTAATGGAGTGTACTTGCTAGACACACACACCCTCTCAGCGTGGCTAATCAGAAAGCCTACATGAATGGGTACACTTTCACATACCTTGGAAATGTACCTCCCTCTCTCTCTCTCTCTCTCTCTCTCTCGAAGTAATTCAAATTTCAGAGCTCTACTTCCTTCTAACATGAAAAGTGTCACGCCTGATTTTGTATTTCTTCTTCCTTCTCCCATTTTGTACGCTATGTGATTAAAATGAGCTGACCGTTGAGGTGTAAAGATCTGCTCATATAAATGGCTGGTACCGCTACCGCAACCACTGTAAGGCCACGTCCATTCTAACTGCTTTGGGGTCAGCTTTATAGAAACAGAAACACTATTCACTGATTGTTTACGTGGATATCCCAATGGAAATAAAATCTGGTAAGAAGAAAATGAGATACTGGTGCAGCCTAAATTCTGCATCATGTATTTCACTTTATTTTATGTTCTATTCTGTCCTGGAAAAAAAAGATGCACAACATCTTTAAACATATTACAATAAGCACATTAGAAATATATATGGACTATTGTCACATTATAATGGCATCAGAAAAATGATATGATGTCAGTGTGACAAGACATTGTTATGAGCTGTACAGTCGTTCCATAAAACACCTTTTTGCACACTATATTTTGTATTACAGTTTATTACATCCTGTTCTGATAATAATAATAATTATAATACACTCATAATAGGCTTACAATGTGATTATGAGGCCTTATAATGCCTTATGAGCAACACTTAATATAATGCCAACAGAGCTCAGGTTGGTAGGTATTCAGTTCAATTCAATTCAATGTTTAATTCAATGTAATGGTTTCTTGGACTATCAAGAAAATTAAGTGTACATACAACATGTACAACATGTACTATACTATACTGTACTACATGTACTAGAAAAGTAGCATGGAGGAATGTGTGATGCTGGCGCTGCCACAACTGCATTGAAAGGCAAATAGTCTATGGACATCGTGCTTATCGCTCATCATGGCAACAATCACTTCAGATTTTCCACATCACACACACATACAAATGGTTCACCCAGCACCTTTCATGAACTGATCTGACAGCTGCATATTGTGAACCTATAACCTATGGTGTTCTACTATCGGCTATCAGGCTAACGTTTTCCTACAAATGATAACCCAGGTCCGTCTGATGGATTCAAATTTCAGTCCATCTAAGCCTATCAGGTGACTCTAGTGTGACTAAAGTGTTTATAGGAGGTTTTTCAGTTATGAGTCCTATTAGCAGATTAGCAGGCTACATATCAATCTAGCCAGTGTGAGAAAAGTGAAGTTCTGGCATATTTCTGACTCAACGGGCACAGAGGGAGGGTGCTGCTGATTTCAGCAGTAACCCTGCAGGATTCCCTGAGATTAATGACAGAGGGCATAGACTGGCATCTGGGCAGCTCCCTTTAGCGATAAACCTCCCATCTCCTGTTGTGTTTTTATATACCGTCAACTTCAGTGCAGCCATATGTTCCACTGCGGTCCAAACCAAGAGAACTTGAGCCTCTGATCCAAACATCTTGTCCAGTTGGAGGACATGCCTGTTCCACCCTCAAACAAAAAATTTGCTATCACCGGTTACAGTGTTTTACTTTGACTTTCCATCACTACAATCCAGTAGCACTTTCAGAAAACGTGTCTCATTGTGTTGTTGTGTTGCTGGCATGGAATCGATCAACTTAATAACAATTTCAGAAAATGTATCTTTCGGTCTGAATTTAATCATTTATTGCTCTATGGTGGTTTTGTAATTTCCTGCTTGATGGAGAATGTGCCCCTTTTTATTCCAGAGAATTCTGATTCTCCACAACTTTGGAGTATCTGACAATGGAGAGCCTTAATTCAACACAGAAACCAACTTCATAACTGCACAGCTGTTAATAAGCCATACTGAGTAATACGCCACTCTGCTTTGGATCATTCCTGTCTTAGTAAAAGTGAACCATTTTCAGCATTGTTTTTTAATATTTTACCTGGTGTGTTTTGTACTGAATTTACACTCTGGATGGAGGGAATAAAATTGGATTATTATATTTGCTATTTCCAATATCTGATCCAGTGTTATGAACCAATATCGACCTGGTCACAGCTCATATGGCTCAGCGCAGGATCAGGGAAGCCCTGCCTCGGTGTACCGCCGCATCATGTATCGTAAGCCTTTTATTGAAAAACAGACTCTAGAAGCGTGAAACAAGACAACACTAGTATTTACATCCTGGTTATACCACAGTGCTGTAGAAATAGGGACACGACCACTCCACACCCTTAAGCCCTACTCAGTAATGGCCAGGGAGCAGAGGGTGGAATGGAGCGGTCATAGCGACGTCTTGCATTATAGATAAGGGACAGAAAGGGTTTCAAGGTTCCCTGAGTGGATGGGCAGACCCCTTGAGTGCCTCCTCCGTGCACGTGTGTGTGTATGTGTGTGTGTGTGTGTGCATAAACAAACTATTCCACAAAACCTAATTACTTTTTTCAGTCAACATAATATAATTATTGATCCATTACCTTTTAGCCCAATCAGTGACCAATGACTCAGTTGTATCCATGTGGCCTGATAGCATTTCAAAATCCCAACCTGAACATTCACAGCCATATAGTGCTATATGATTATACTACACAATGTAGGCTAGACCTGGGCTAACCTACATAAAGTGTAGGTCAGTGAGTGTCAATGACATTCATTAGATTTTTTTGGTCTTTCTTGAATGAGAAAAACACTGATAACTAAGATAACTTACTTTGGCAAAATGCTATTGAAGTCACATTTAAAAGTAAGATCAAGGATTTTGAAACATTATCAGCCCATGTGACGACAGATGATTGGTCAGACACATCCAACATAATGGACGGATAATGTCGACTGGGAATGTAACTGGATTCTGGAAACAGGAAGGTCCTATTTAAGAGTTGCGGTTGCTGTGTGCATGCTCATGACTGTTTGGGTTTCAGCCACTGGTGTATGTGTAACTGAGCGGTCTTGTCTAAGTGAGCCAGAAAGTCTGGATGAGATGGATGGGGCGTCCCTTGGGCATGAGAGTGGAGACGCATCTGGGCCATAGATTTTCAATGTACCTCGGGTCTTCTAATGGGCTCCATGACCAGGAGTGAATCAGACCAAGTTTACCGGAGCACAAGCTCACACCGTGCAACCCTACCGACACCCGTTCAGTCTTCTGCTGCTTTCAGCTCAGCACACTTACTCCTATACATGACTTTGAGCACTTAAAAGAGGGTACTCTCTCTCGACACTCCTCCAACTTTGTTCTCTCGCTCTCTCTCTCTCTCTCTATTTATATATTTTCTCACTCTTCTAATCTCTCAAAACACTTACTTGCACCCCCCACACACACACATGCACAAACATAAACACATACACAAACCCACACACGCTTTGTAGACAACACCAAAACACTAAAACCCCACTTCACCGCCATCGGCACTTCTACCCATAATGCCTTTGAAACACTTGAACACACCAAGCTCTTTTCTCCACTCATTTCTGACATCGAGCCAGGTGCCGCTCACACACAGACACTCTCTCGCAGCACAGCTGGGTCGGCTTTCAAGGAGCCAACATGTAATTGGGGTCATAAAAGCTGCTCATGAATGAATGATGGCAATCCCAGCCACTGACTCCCTACATGGGATGGATGGATGGATGCATGGATGGATGGATGGATGGAGCAGCACTGATATAGGACAAAAGGGAGAGTGTGGGAAGAGTGTGTGTATGTGTGTGTGTGTGTGACAGAGTGTATGTGTGTTCTCACTGGCATCTCAGGCCTCCAGTCCTGGAGAAGTATCACAGGAACTTGGGATTAAGGGCCCTATTTTTGTGCTGCCTCAGATCAAGCACAGTGACCTTGCGCCAGCGAAGTGGTTGGGCACAAGCACTTTTTTTTCCGCCTGTGCCCATTTGGTAATATTGTGGCTCGCCATGACATTGCTCGCACCAAAATGGGCGGTGGCGCGCACTATAGGGAAGTGTACAGAATACATCTTCGGACAAGCGCTGGCTCTTTGGTCATGAAATTACTAAAAATCTGTTGGTCACGCCCATGTGCGCTCGTGCCATTAAGTTGATTCATCAAAACAATAGGGCCCTAAACCTTTAAACCTGCACGGAAATCTTTCGGAACAGGAAGACGCCTGGGGGACAGACTTCAGGGAGACACACCTCACTGCGTTCCTTCCTTGTCAACTCTGTTTATAGACATGACACTGCAGGTTGAGCAGGTTGTTTAATTGACTCTTACCTAATATGTTCACATGCTCAACGTGACCACATGTTTTGGAGGCATGTGTTTTTGTGGCAAGAGTAGCCTACAGGGCATGACGCTACATTTTCCATCAGTCAGCAACAGTGTTAGAATAGAAACCCAGTTTCTTCATCTATGAAAGCAGATAGTAGAATTGAGCGATTCACCAGCCACAACATAACTTTTGTGTCTGTTAGCAAAATATAGTCCTGTAAAATCTACATCAAATCTTGAAAACCACTGTAGCAAAAAAATGTCTTAATCTTAATCATGAATGAGTACGTACAATCCTTTTGTTACAACTGAGCACAAGAGAATCTGATCTGGGACCACATTTCTAAAACTGTAGTTGGATTTCATGGTCAACTTGATCCATAAATTGTTTCAACCTGATTTATAAAAAGGATGACTAAAGTAAGCTACATGTGTCTTTTGCACAAAACACTGAAGACCCTTTATTATGAAATATTTATACTAATATTTATACGATGCTTTGCCTGTCTTTCATATGTTCACATATCAAATTAAGAGGTTTCATGCCAAGTTCAAGGTTTTTAAAATAATATACACACTTAACTCGATGTCTAAGATGAAATGAGATTGTAGAAGCAGGCCACGCTCGAGTCTATTCTGCTACACTTCATGACCTTTCTGAACCTTATGTGGGTAAAATGGTTGATAATAGTCCAGAACAGATGCTTGTGAACAGTGAATGGGACCAAGTCAGAACAGCTCTGACTAATACATGGACCTAGAGGGCAATCAATGCCAGAGCAAAGCCACTGACATAAAACAGCACAAAACAGATGACAACCCTCTCCCTGTCCCTCTATCTCCCTTGAAGGCAGACACAGCCCCCCTCCCCTCTCTATCCCACCTTCTGTTTCTCTCTCATGCAAACAAAATCTCCACAAATCGCCTCATTCATCCACACTTGATCTACATCATTTGTTGTTACGTTTGATGCCAGTCGCTGGGATGGTCAGATAAAAACAGATCAATGGTGAGATTGCGTTCAGTGCCAAGCCCGCGGTCCGTTCTCAGGCAGCTGTGTCTCTCTTTTGTCCCCGGCACATAAGGACAGATTAGAGTGAGCCACATGTGGTATCTGGAATGCTACATGGCCAGGATGGATTGAGTGGGGAAAGGATGGAGGCAGCGACTGAGTAGAAATAAGGAGAGGTAGGTGGAAGGAGGGCATATGGAAGTAGGAGAGGCGTGGAAAATGAAAGACTGAGTGAGAAACAGGAGGACAAATAGACAGACAAAGAGAGCGCAAGGTAAGCTAATCAAGCGCCGAGAGGCCCCAATAGAGTGGGTTTCCTGACCTCGACTTGGCTGGGAGAGTGGTGAGAGGGTGGCATTGAGTGGACTCGACAAAGAATTGAAGGAATCCAAAGAAGGGAAGAGATCAAGTGAAGAAGTGGACAGAAGGAGAGAGCGAGCGGGGATGTGAGGGAAGGAGGCCGGCGGCTGAAGTGGCGGTGGGCGGTGTGGTGAGACGGAGAGCGGACGAGACAGGGGGCAAGTGTTTGGTCACACAGCAAGTGCCTGGTTAGTTAATACCGCTGTTTGTGTCTCCACAACGAGTGGGCAGCGTGGAGGCTCCTTCTGGCACCGGGCCCAACACCTCTGGATTCGTTCTCTTCTCTCCCCCTCTCTGTGAGACTGCACAACACCGCCCTGCGTTCCTCTCCTTCTTTTCGCATCGATTGTCTTTTCTTACACCAAACTTTTAATCAGCTTCATCGCAACTCTTATCTCGCCTTCTATTCTTTGGTTTTCTCTTATCATCTTATTAAGCTTCCAGCAAGCGTCTGGGAATAGGACACAAAGTGATAATCTGCCAGACTCCTGTTTTTGTTTTTATGTTGTTGGCGACATCTTTGGTGCTAAGAGGTCATTGCTTTGGTGTTTTGCTCTGCATTTCCCAGCGGCCACTTCACAACAGTGTCTCACCCAAACACAACAGCATGGGCTGTTCTACTGAGACTAGTGAAGCGACTACAAACAAAAACAACAGAGTGCCCATGTCTCCAGAGATAGACACTTTATAAATATCTTAAACATGTTTTATAAAACCATGTGATAACTGTTTAGTGACATTATTACTGCACATCTGTTACAGTCGCTAGCTGCAGACAAATACTCAACCAATAGTAACGTTATATCAACAATAAACAGTGACTGATAGTAGATACCAGTGTTTTCTTTGTCTGCTCATGCTAACTACCCAGTTCTTTTTCTCTTTATTACAAACAACCCCCTGTTGCTGCTTCCGGAAATGTAAAATGCATCACTTCCTGTGCGCCAGAGGATTTTCCCCCTGGAAACAGCTCATATATGGCTTAGTTAACCGATCAGTAAGCCTTGAATGAAGAAAGAACCTTTGTGGAGATATTGATACTCCCTTCAGTGTTGTTCTCTGTGTGTCATGGTGCATAGTGACAGTTCTATATGGGATGACAATCATTCACACCACAGCCACATGGGTACATAGTTAAAATGAAAAATCTTGTATCTTATTTTTTCCTGCTTGAGGCATTTAATATCAAATTAGCCAACATATCATCCACAAAAAAGGTTGGAGTTTGCTTGGAAATCAGCCCAGAAAACGCCTGCGCTTTGTGCCATGGTCTTTTGACGTGGTCTGAGCGCGCGGGCGATGCGAGCACGTCCCTGTAATCCCTGACACCAAAATTGCACCGTGCTGCTTGATCGTTACTGACACGCCCCCTAGTGTTCCCACTTAGTCAAGTTCACCAAAATACCAAACGGGAACAGGCAAGAAAAACAAAATGTGCACCCGATGAAAATGTCATTTCGCCGGCGCAAAGCCTTGCCATTCGCCATGTGCTGCCACAGCAATAGAGCCCTTTAGGTCCAGACTCGACACTCGTTTCTCTACTGTAACTAATGATCTACCATAATTCTCACTGAGCTAGTCCTTTCCCTTCAGATGCTTCCCTGTTTTAGGGACCTTTCAGCTCCTCTTGCTAGACTAACTACACTGTGTGCACAATTATTAGGCAAGTGAGTATTCTGACCTTATCATTATTTCTATTCTATTATTTCTCATTTTCCAACTCCAAACCATATAACCTTGAATGCTTATTGGATTGAATCATTTTCAGGTGATATGTATTTGTGTAATGAGGGGGGGCGTGGCCTAAAGTCATTAACACCTTATATTAAGGTGTGGATTATTATTAGGCAGCTTCATTAC